>JAQIVE010003915.1:0-15587 GCA_034698285.1 Sminthurinus bimaculatus | reverse complement strand
CAGATTTTCCATGACCTTGTAGGCGTCGTCAAAGGAAACGAGCCATCCCACCACTGAGTTGAGACCAATGTCGAGGTACAGGATCGCCAAAGGCAGGTTTGATGCCCCAGTTTTATGGCCCCAAAACCGCCCGTGATGCTAATTGCGAGGGTGGTCGGTGGTCAACTTTCCGGCAAACGTTTGTCTGGAGAAACCCACGTTGTATAGATTTAGATGAAGTTGCAGCTCTCGCAGACTTTTGGTCGTGTTCTGGACTTTGTCCAGCATTATGGAGGACTCTTCGATTTTGGAAAATCGTCTGTAGCGAAAAGATTAATAAAACAGAACCTTTAAATTGTTGTCGCTTATGATCGAAAACCATGATAAAGATCAATAAATATCGTAAAGGGACGAAAGTTTGAAAATGATTAAAAACGCTAATACTCTTCGATAGTGCTCGAAATCATCAAAAAATGTCGAAAATGGCAAAAAAACGTTGAAAATGATCGAAAATTGTCAAAAGCTCTCAAAAATGCTCGAAAACATCGAAAATTGTCAAAAATGCTCGGAAGCATCAAAAACTATCAAAAATGATCAAAAATATTAAAATTGGTCGAAAATGTTCGAAAACGTCGAAAAATGTCGAGCAAATTGTCAAAAACGTTTGAAAACATTGAAAAAGATCGAAACCATCAAAAAGGATCTAATATGATCGAAAGCGGTACAAAACATCGAAAACTGTCAGACAACCGTCCCTTAAAAAAACTCAACACTAGGTCGAAATCTTATAAACGAAGAAAAAGGTACCCAAACTGTTGGAGGATCAGCTGCATCCGATAGTTCACCGACAATATCGTCATGATCCAAATGTGAATGTCGTAGTTGTAGGTACTTAGGTTGAAGAAATGAGCCGCAGTATCAACCATCAGGCAGATCAAGGTGACTGGAACAGTTCGATTTGGTGGTTCGAAGTGATGTACAAAACTGACGGCTAGATCCGGCAATTTGTGGTACATGATGCAAAATTGGAACGTCAGAGGATAGATCAAGGCGGGAAACAGACGAATGTACCATTCTTTGAGTCCCAGCTTTCGTTTACGCTCTACTTCGATCGACGTGTTTGAAGAAACTTAAAGAAAAATACCAAACGGGGTTCAAACAAATTACTTAAACAGTTACCAGATATGTATCGAAAACGGTTTGCTGTTATTCTCAAAAAATTGGTGCACCGGGTAGACCACCAAACGCCTCATTCCACACGGCGACGCCGAGATTCGGAAAGTAAAGGAAGCTCGCCCACGCAAAATAGGACGCACAAAGGTTAAAAACGACTATGGCCAGGGATATCGGCCATTTTTGGAGATTCTTGGCGGAAGATCGTTGGGCCGACATCGGATCAACCTGCATTTCCTCTCGGATGACCGATCGGGTGTGAACACTTATATGGATGAAGCTAAAGGCCGTATTTAGCGCGTGAAGAAATGCGGCCGAAAGGAACAGTCGATAGATCCAAATTCTCCACCACACTGATTGTCTTTTCATCAACCCTGTTTTGAGGTCAATGGTCACGGGGTAAATGTTAAGGCGGGAGATGACGTTCACGAGCCAAAAATTCGGTTATTGAGATATTTTTGCATAAAAAAAATATTTTTATTGAGAAATTCTATTTCCATTGCATTAAATGTTGTTTTTTTATAATGGTCAAAATGGGGTTGATTTATCAATCTGCAGGATAACGTGGAGTAAACGATCAAATGTAGATACTTGCCTCCAACACGCTGGTTCATTGGGCTGGATTGGTTTGAAAGGGTGATAAAAAAGGAACGAGAATTGTGAAGAATACCGAGAACTGAAATAAAGGCCACATGTTATTGTAATACTGTATTTGAAGTTCTAAATTTCTGGTTTATTTCATTGGAACATAAAAGTTTCACATTTTTTTGAAGCCCATGCACCACGCACATGCACCGTAAATTACGGCTGTAAATCGGGCAATCGGGCACTTGCGTCGGGCACACTTTCCGACGGTGCCCAACAAGTGCCCGACGGTGACCGACACACTTTTCTGATTGCCCGACAAATTTTTTTGATGACAGGGCCCGACACCTTTTAAATTGAAATTTTGATTTCTGGTCAACGATATGCAGTGTCGACAATTTTCAATTTACTCGCAGTAACACGAGTCAACATCGCAGTTGAACTCATATTTATAAGAATTCTTTGGGTATTTTTGAGAATCGTTTTAATTTTTTAGAGTATTTTATGAGGTTTAGGAGAGGTCGAATTTTCATGTTTAATAACATTAGAGTGATTTTAGAGCTCAGTTGCAAGCAAATATGAGTCAAACGCGATGTTGACTCGTGTTACTGCGAGTAAATTGAAAATTGTCGACACTGCATATCGTCCGGGTACCCGATAGTTAGCTCCTGAAACCTAGACAGCGTGCGTGCATGCCTTCCATGTTTTTCAAATGTCCCAAATGCAGGGAAATCCCTATACCGTATAATGACACGATAATGATCATCTACCCTTAGAAAATGATGACTAATTAGCCGATGTAAAAGTTTTAAAAAGTTTTTGAAATGAACGCAGAGGTCAAAGGCATAAAGGCACGCATAGTATGTATGTACATATGTATAGGTATATACTTGAAGATCATTTTATTGTAACAACTTTTGTTGGTGAAATCGATAACAAAATCAAAACATCACAAGGTAATTTTGAGAATTGTTTTCAGCGACCGTACATAAATTTAGCTCATGTGTAATTGTAAACCCCGTGGGGAGAAAAGTTGAAAAATGAAATTTCCTGTTCCAAAATGTTTGCTTTTGAATAAAATTTTATTATTAATTAAATAATACTGTACTTAATTTCTATTCTGCTGTTTTCCGTTAATGTCTACTCCTGCAAACGCACTCCATCTCCACCTCTGCGTCGTGGCGTTCCCGTTCCACTCGATGCCTGGCGTCTACGTATTTCCTGTAACCTTGGCCAAGTTTCGGCCCAGGTCGGTTGCCTGGGTGGGCGCGGTGGGAGACCTGACGGCCCTGGCTCCTGAGGTTGTTGTTGTTGTTGTTGTGGTGGTGGTGGTGTTGGTTCCTCGACGTCTCCTCTTGGTCTTATCTTGAAATACACAATTCTACAACCCTTTGCCAACAGAACCAAAATGTACCAAATAAGGGGCCCACAGAATAGACAACTGTTGAAAATTCGTACACTGAACCTTGCAGTGACAGCCCACTGTTTTTGTCCTGTGAAAAATGACACAAAAATTAATGTTTTTTTTTTTTGAAGGCACGAGTCAATTTTTAAATGTATTAAACTAAACACCACATATTTGAAACGTTACCACGACAGTGAACCTAAGCCCGTTTGTATTTTACTCACGATATACAGTCACGTTCAAGACGGTCCATTTTGTGCTGTGGGCTCGAGGAATTTCGCAAAACACTTCAAAACTTTCTCCAGCGTCGGGTGTAACGGTAACCGCTTGAGTCAGGACGAGCGAATCTTGGTAACCGCGGGCAGCGAGCTGTTCTTCCTGTAGCAGAAGATTTACCGGAAATTTCTTGATCTGCCCAGCAATGATTCTGGTGAACTGAATATCTTGCATATCCAAAAACATGGTTGCCTTGCATATTAGGTCCGTAGCCACCCGGCCGATGGCGTTTTTAGTTAGAACTGCGAGGGCCTCTGCAGGGGCTGGCTCGTCCAAGAAATCTGGAATAAAAGTTTGTCGAGTTTTGAATCCAGCCTTTTACATTCAGCTTTATTTTTAAATACATACATATGTACATATTACTCACAAAATAAGCATGTTATTTTAAGTGTACACAGTATATTACTTTAACAAAAATAATACTTCAACTCGCTTGAGCAGCGCTTTGTATCACCACAAAAATAAGAAGAAAAATAATATTAAAAAGTCCTTACAAAGCTGTCGGTCTAAACCCTGGTAAAAAAGTTGGAGTAGAATCTCATCCTTGGTTTTTATTTGTATCATCCCTCCTACAAAGATGTCGAGCAGTTGCATTTGGCAATGTCCATTTTTGGTGCAATTAGCAGCTTGGGGAGTTTTTCCAGGGCATGTCTATTCATTAAGCAATTAGGTCGTGAATTTTTAAAATGAGGGATAAAATTGAAAAGAATAACGATTTCTTCCAATCATTTGATGAACTTTTCAGAATCCAGAATGACAACAAAAAGAAAAATCAGCTCTAACAATAAGAATTATCAGTGAACAAGGTCCACCATTAGTCCCTATTACACTTACTTGTGTGAAACATTTTTCCACTTTCTTACAATGGCTAATGCTTCGACAGTAAATAATTTCGGCTGAAACTTCGTTTTGCACTGGAGCTTCTGTTTCCACCCCCTGTTCCTCCTCGTCGTCCTCCTGTTCCTCCTCCTGTTCCTCCTCCGGTTCCTCCTCCTCTTCCTTCGCCCCTCCGTTCACCCAGAATCTGAGTATCTTCCTGTCACTTTTATCCCATTTAATTTTTGTTTTCAGCGTTGGCCCATCACCAGCGTTTTCCTGGGCGTTAGCTGTCACAAAAAAACCCGTACATGTTTAACTTTAATGCTCTAATAGTTGGCAAAAATAAAAGGACACCGCAGGCTCCACGAAATAATTTTTTTTGTCAAAACATTTTTTCAAAGGTCACGACATCATATAAAGTAAAACTTGAGCTTTTTTAAGAACGTATCCGCAATTGTACACAAAGAACGAAAGTTTTTTTCGGCATACCTTTCTGACTCCAGTTGGCGCTGGCCTCGGGGTCACACAAGGTCAAATATTGAATGACTTGGGAAAGTTGCTAAAATTTGAATTCTGGCGCCAAATTATTTTTGTAAAAAAACTTCAACATTTTTTAGCGAACACGTGCAATTTTGTTTTTTGAAATTCAGCGCCATCTCTGAGTGAAGAGTTTTTGAAAAAGGCTTTTTTTTGCAAAGGATTTCGCAAAATTCAAAATTCCCGCCTCCCAATTTTTTCCAAAACACCTTACAACAAAGCAACATTCAAACCAAAAATATCTTGGCGGGATTCCTAAACGTTTAGGCGGGATAATTTTTTGAATTTGACCAAAAATCGATATTCAAAAAATCGTCACGGCCAAACTTCAGGAAATACCGCCAAGATATTTTTTATTTCAATGTTGATTTATTGTAAGGTGTTTTGGAAAAAATTGGGAGACGGGAATTTTGAATTTTGCGAAATCCTATGCAAAAACAGGCCTTTTTCAAAAACTCACCACTCAGAGATGGCGCTGAATTTCAAAAAACAAAATTACACGTATTCGCTAAAAAGTGTTGAAGTTTTTTTAGAAAAATAATTTGGCGCCAAAATTCAAATTTTAGCAACTTTCCCAAGTCACTCAATATTTGACCTTGTGTGACCCCGAGGCCAGCGCCATCTGGAGTCTGGAAGGTATGCCGAAAAAAACTTTCGTTCTTTGTCTACAACCTGCTTTTTACCCTATATGGATATTCCCCGTGGTTCCGGAGATATGATTTTTTACTTTTGCATAGTTCAATTTGGATCACCCTGTAGTGCACACTTGGTACTTGGTATTCGTATTCGCCCAGGGACCAGTCACAGCATATTATATTGCGGAATAAACAAGTGTAAGTCTAAAGGGACAAGTTGAAATAGTGGACTGCACAAACTTCACGAGCGCATTTCTTTCTTTGTATTCTTCTTGTTGTTTTTCTCGTCGACTACACGTTATGTAAATATAGCTTTGCTATCTATACGACCTGCGGTATATGTAAAAGTGCGCATCAAAAGAAAATGGAATATCGGAGGCTGGAGTCGATGAGAGATTTATACACATGTTTTTGAATCGGCCAGCTTCACTTCAGGCACGATCTGAGAGTATTAGACCTGGTCTAGGTCTAGTTTGAGCCGCCTCTCAGGGCAAATTTGGATTTCCGTGAGTTCTTTCTTTTTCTTTCGAGGTTTATGCTTCTCAGCTTCTCCTCATTTTTATTGTTCATCAGATTGCTTTTCAATTTACTCGAGACTCTAGAAGATATGTTCATCTACTTGCCATTTAGCTATTAATGGACTCCCTTTTCGTGCGTCTACATCCATTTCTACTTAATTTGTGCAGTTTTTTGCACATACATTATAGGAAAAGTGCGGGATTTATACAGGTTCAACGTGTTCGTGTGTACAAGGTACATTTAGAAACTAGAGAGGAGTATTATGCACGATGCTATATGAAAAGGAGCGAGTGAACTGGTGGGAGATAAAAATCAATACATCTTGTTCAATTATGTATACACACATGTATAATGTCCATGTGATATAACTTGAATGAATATAAAATGCTTTTGCATCTGTATCTTACGTATCATATTATTCTGAGCTCTAAGTTCCGATAGCTGAATGGTAAATTTTCATAGGAAAAATAGTGAATGGAATTTTAGATTCTAGCTAGAGAATGAGGAATTTCCTCCGTTTCCTTCCAAGGTAGTGATGCATCGTATGTATGTGTGTGTGTGTTTATTATGTAGGCTAAAGATGCTGCAGCAGGTGGGTAAAATATTAAATTACATGGCAATTCACCAGAGGATAAAACGACATTTCCTTTTCCGTCTGGCTTGGACGCTGTAAGTATATGTGCGTGTACTCTAAGCATATGTTAATAACATCTCCTGGTGTATAATACAGGATTGTGAACGTAGAAAAGCAGTATATACGAAGTAGGCGATGCTGAATGGAAAATTGCAATTTTGCCTATATATTTGTGAAAGTGAATAGAAAATTTATTGGATTTTCTCGTTTATCAATTCAACGGCAAGAGTTTTTTTTAGCGAAAACGGGAAATTTAAGGCTCTTGATTTGTATTCACATTCACATTCGAATTCGTATTTTGATTCTCATGATCATTCTCATCGCTAATCCATATGAATATAAATGTAATTCAATAATATGGGAACCGATTGAAGGATTGACTGAACAAACACTTTATTTTAGGTATACAGGCAAACATCACACCCCTACATACATGCATGCCATGTGCATTCATACAATGTACACAATTTATGGATATCCCCCAATCAATGCTTGTGATGAAACTCGTTCATTTTCATGGATCGTCTAGATTCGTCGTCATCGCCGTATTTTCCCCATTTCAACTCATTCATCTTTCGCCTCTCTTTCTTTCTGCCAGACGATGAGCTTACATGCTCCACACGGGAGAAAAACTCGTTCTCCTTTCTCTTGCACACTATCAAATCCATTTCGAGTTAGATTTAGATTTGTTAGCACGGGTCCTATGAGAAAAGATTAAAGTTTTGACAAGAGTTCTCAAACTGTTTACTTATCCTTACCAACTTTTTTCCAGTGGAAGAGCATGATGCAAATACCAAAAGTATGTATGTACTGTGTATGTATGTTCACTTTCTAGTTTTCTATACACATACAAAGATTTTCCCATGTATGTAAAATGACATCCCATCACAATATTATACATCATTTTGCACGAAAATTGTGACGGCAATATATCAGTGCTATATCCATTATCCATATTGTATATACGTTATACATATATACTTAACTATCTGTATAAGTATATTTGTCTTTTTTCAATTACTCAACATAGTTCGAGTTGAAAACTTTTCCCTTTCTCTTCCTTTTTCTTCATCCACTCAGGGAATTTTGCATTCTATAATGCATAGACCTTGCTTTTCCGTTTGCTGAAGGAGGAGAAAGGAGAAGAAAGCAAAGAAGAGTTGGTGAGTGAGCAAGTGAGTGTGTTAAAGAGTGAAGAGGTATTTTAACAAATGGGAAAGTCGATAAATTGATGTGTTTTGTGGGATTGAAAGTTTTTCCATACCACTCGACTTTTCTAGTTTTTCTCTCATTCTCGCTCTCTCTCTCTCTTACTCTCGTCCTCTTCTCAGCTTTTAGTGCAGAGAGAAAAGTTTGGAAAAAAAGATGGCTACTAAAGGGACTTGAGAGGCTGATGGTCATTAAGCGCCTAATTACGGTTTACTCAAAGACATTTTGTACTTCCTCATGTGAAACGAATAAAACGCAACTGCACAGATAGAGTCAAGTAAATACTTACGTCGTGTATACGACCGGACAAAACTGGGCTTTTAAATGCGCAAAACAAAGCAATAAAAGGAGGTGAAGGATTGCAAATTGAATGTCCATTTAATATACATACATACATATACGGTATACATTATATACATCCAGTATTATACAGTATAAGTACAATCTGGTGCGAGCTCTTCACGAAAACTCGCCAGTCTGTCAGTCAGTCAGCGATAGCCAGCGAGTCGACAACTATTAAAGTCATGGTTCGTTGGGAATGAGAATGAGAATCGGAATGGAACGAACCAAAGAACGGCCAACGTATAGCGGACGACGTTTAAAGTGTACACAGCACGAAGTGGCGTTGATTTGTATTTGTTGTATACACATATTTTCTTTATATTTTGCTTTTGAAATGTGGGTGAGGCCCTAATTCTATCTTTATGTATAATGTACATATACGTGCACAATGCAAAATGTACAGTCAAGGGAATCAATTCTCTAGTGAGGCTTGAAGTTTAGGAGGAGGAGGAGTTTCTCCATGTTTGTGTGAATGACTCTGTGGACTAGGGATACATACGTACATACTTGTCTTTGAGGTGAAAGGATGAATGGAAAGCTGCAGCGTGCATTGGGAGAGATAAAGTGAGGGATGGAGAGATTTCTTGAGGCTTTTCAACCTAATATTTACACTTGTACTTTCCTTCCTTTACCCCGTTTGTGCCTTTTCTTTTTTGCCCACCATAAACTTTTTTCACCGTCTGCAGAATTTCTGCCCTTCATATAAAATTCCATAAAGATAGTTGAGACTTGTGGAAGAAACAGTATGTAGGTTACAAAGACTGAAGACTGAAGAAAGAGGAGAGCAGACTCAGCTCCTAGAGATACATAGACATAACTGTACGTGCGTTGACATTGACTTTGCCGTGCTTTATTTCCCTCTTTTCTCACAATGGGCTTCTATTGTCAGATTTAAGATGCCGCAGAGTCAGCAATTTTTATGATGGCCCCCTCTAATCTAACTCACGTGTACACTGTACACATATAGCTCTAGTTTTTATTTGTGCTTTTATGTGTCTAAAATCATAATGATGGTTTTTTAGAGGTGATTTTATAACTAACGCTCTTTCTTCTCTTTTTGTGATCCATTATTGTGGGGACAGGTCATGGATTTTGATTGGGGGTTTGCTGACGATTTTATGGGAATGGCAGCGCTGGACGTAAGTTGTCTTCCTCCCAATAAAGCTCAAGAGATCAAACTTACTCTTTCGGAGTCCATCGGAATACCGCCGCCGTCCGACATGGGAGAAATCGCTATCTGTGTGACTCTCATACCCAGAACTATCGAAGAAAAGGAGATTGTAAGTGTAAAATTTATTTTTATTACCATAATCAAGTATCTGATATAGATAATAATGAGACTCAACACAATGAGAATTTAATCCCAAGTATACCGGTGTATACTTTGTAGATTCTTGCACAAATTTAGATGTTTTTATGACAATTTCTAAAAGATATCTACTTGTGCGCAAAATTTACAACTGCATGCTACATGACCTGAAATTTCACATGTTTGTATTGTATAGTTTATTTCATTGTCATGTTTAATTTATACCTTTGTGCATGGGAATGTTTTAAAAAGTAAATTCAAATACATATAGAAATACACATGTTTGTACTACAGCTAGTAGCGAGGCAATACCTTGTTTTTTGCAAGACATGTAATTTATCTCAGAATTCGTGATGAATAGTTCGTTTAAGCATGTCACAAGTTTTTACTGTGGAGCGACGAAATATTTGCGTACATACTGCATGGCTCCTATGTACATAGCAGCTGCAAATGTGAAGCGTCTTTGTTTTAAACGCTACGTATGCATTTTTGGTATATGATTCCAGATATACCAAAGTTTACAGTATTTTCTCGTCTCTCTCTTGTTTGTTTTATGTATTATATTTTGTTTGTTTTTCTTGCACGAATATAAAATTATTTGCCCCAGAATTTGACTCAGTTGCAAGGAGCTGAGGTAGAGCCGAGTGGAGCAGATGACGCCGTGAATGGAGAGAGTGAGAAGACGATATCCGTAACTGATCCTTCGAGTGGTGTTCCTGTTGTTGTTGCTCCGTCTGATAACGATAACACTAAAAAATCGATGTTGGAGAAATGTTCTGAAGTGAGAATGACTAGTTAGTTAGGATACCTATTGTAACTTTTGCTCCTAATATACGAAAAGTAGTTTCTATGCCTGTATTATAACATGTATTTCTGTCTGTCTCTAATAATAATTTATTATTATTGTTACCATTAGTTATGCATATTACCTACATAATATCAGTAGTGCATGCTTTGGTGATGCATAGAAAATAGAAACATGCTGACGTGCAGTGTTGCTCTACACTATTGAATTTGAACTTGCACGTTAAGCATTGTATTTTAAATGCATGCCTATCGTATGTACATGATATTGTTCTGATTGCATGTTGGTGATGGTTATAGTTATTCCGGGAAAGAAGGATAATAAAAAAGCTTTGGAAAATCAGAGCAAGGACTTAAGTACTTTCTCCCCTTTCGTTTCATTGTATTGTGAAACGATTGTTTTTTACCTGCGCTTTTGAAGCTCCATACATGGCACGCCAGATTTTTTTAGAGTAAACTTTCTGCTTTTTCCTGCCTACACATGTTTTTTACACCGAATTTTTTTGCCTGTATTATTATACACTTTTGAAAGTTGTTACACGTAGCTTTACCGTTTAAAACTTGGATACATGGTGGACGGTGGATTTCGGAATTTTACTTGCAAATTATGTACATAACTGATGATGAAATTATAATGTTTCCCCTATACAGTGGCTTACCGACGGTCAAGCTTCCGCTCGTCTGGCAGATTCCCAAAGAAGATTAAAGAGTCAAATTTGGAGTTCTGTCCTCACCGTACTTTTACTAGAAGCCAAGAATATAACGTATAATAAGGAAGATAAGCTGATTATGGATGCTTTTGTAAAATTTAGGTACGTGTCATCCACCAAAATTATTATATGTACAAGTTTCTAAAGTATTTATGCCTTTACGTATAGTACGATGTGAAATAATATTGCTCATAATGAAAAAGAGCAAAGGCAATGTTTTGCATCAATTTATATTTATTTGTTTCCTTTTTGTCGTCTGTATGTGTGTGTGTGTGTGTATAGATTGGGGAATCAAAAGTACAAGAGCAGAACAATACCAAGGACGTCTCAGCCCAAGTGGTGTGAACAGTTTGATTTCTATTTGTATGAAGGTCAGCCACAAATCCTAGAAGTGCAAATACACGATGAGGCGTTCAGTCGCGACTACATTGGACGCTGCTCCATCGACATTGGTCTCCTCCAGAAGGAGATTACACACAATCAGACGTATCAGTTGCAAGAAGGCAATGGGGAAATTTCACTTCTCCTCACTATCTCAGGTATGTACATCTGCTCTCCGGATCTATGTACATTGTACATATATAATGTATAACATTAAAGATACACTCTGGAGAATCAAGAATGATAGTTTGTATCCTTCAATACGCTCTTTTTCAGGCACTTGTGGTGCTGAGACTATTTCTGACCTTACCAATTACAAACTTTCATCGGATGAAGTTAAACAACTCCAGAGCCAATATGTAAGTTTATTTGTATACTGTGTTTTGTATGTATAGCTGTGAGTATAAGACTAATTATAAGCATACTCCTTTCGTTTTTTACAATACACTTTCGCCACTCATCATAACTGCATGGTACGTACAATGTACATATGTATATCTGTCCCATCAGAGATTTAGCAGAATTTTCTTCAGAAAAAGAAGCCCTTTACACACATATTATGTATTATGGTGAAAATCGTACACTGCACAACGCCTCGACTTTCTCCCTAGCTCTAATGAAATTTTATCGATCTGGCCAAGTCATACAATGAAAGACAAATACGTGATTGTCAGCTCATTTATTGCACTCTATAAAATACTGTATGTTATCAAAGCGATATGTATCTATAGGTGATCCCTTTGGATTTATTGGCATTGGTACATGTAACGTTTTCTATGTTGATTCCCTGTGACAATATTGTCATTGGAGTTTGATTTTTGCCCAGTGTCGTGTTATATTATACAAAAATCCGTTTATTATGCCTTACTACGTATCTGACCTTTACAAGCTTAAAATTTTGAGATTGGCTCCCATTTAATGTATTAATTACTGAATAAATTTATGTGGTGATAAAAATCTATATTTGCTTTTTCCTTTCTATTTTAAAGGCCCTTCGTAGATCACTCCATTCCTTAAAAGATGTTGGACATCTGACAGTCAAAGTGTATGAAGCAACGGGTCTCGTCGCAGCCGATATAGGGGGAAAGTCTGATCCTTTTGTCGTTCTCGAGCTTGTAAATGCCAGGCTGCAAACTCAAACTGAATATAGAACTTTGGTATGTTTAAAGTTTATTTATCTGAAATTGATTTTATGTCAAATTTTATGCAAAGTATAAAATATGTAGAATACCTATTCGAAAAGTACTTACTCTGAATTTTTATCGACAGAATCCAATGTGGAACAAGATATTCACATTTGCGGTAAAAGACTACATGTCCTTACTTGAGGTAACAGTGTACGACGAGGATCGACATCACAAGACGGAATTTCTGGGGAAAATAAACATCCCCCTGTGGAAGATCAAGAATGGGGAAAAGAAGTGGTACACGCTCAAAGATAGGAAGCTCATTCGTCCAGCTCGAGGGAATAATCCACAAATCCTTCTTGAAATGGAGTTAATGTGGAATCCAGTAAGAACGAGATTATCATACCATCACATTCTATGTTTATATGGTGTCGTTAGTAAATGTATGGAATAGCATGATATGAATGTTTCACAAACCAAGTACCACATTTACGTATTCTGTACGTATGTACATATGTGTCACCGTCAGGGCTCTATAAAACACCCAGTCATTATCACTCCGTTATCTGGGCTTTTTTCGACTTCAGTGTCCCTATGAGATGAGATAGCTTTGAAAAAAATGAGTCTTCAATGGAAATTTTACGGTATTCTTTATGACATAGTGCGTTTCACGCTATCAGAAACGATGTGTGCCTTGTTGCTACTTTGTTATTCACAAGCTCATTAGTAAGGATCTTGACATTTGTATGGAAGTATCTATAATATAAAGCAGTAACACAAAGGTTTCTATAGGATTTTTATACGGTATACCCGTAAACTATATAAGTTTGCTAAGCTCATTTCTACTTTTTGTAAGAACTCAGTTTTAATCCGAATTTTATGTGTATAATATACATCTCATTGTGACTTGAGACAAGCTTTTGTTCTGTGCTCCTTATCTCCCTTGGAGCTCTTCATTTAAACCCCTGTATGCATGTGCATTTCATATTATACCTGACTATCCCTTTATACGAAAATTCGCATAAAACCTCCATGCTAATTTTACACTTTCTTTGTTACTTTCTCTTTTACTGGGTGACTGTGAACGTATTTTAGAATTGTATTTTCGAGATTGTATGCAGTCAGGAAAAATAAAACAAAAGTTTGTAGTGATGAGCTGTATTCTGTTTACGGGTATGATCAAAGAGAAAGTACCCTATAGGTATTATTGACAGAAGTACCCCTGTAGATAAGTAAGAATTTATACTTTCTCTTGTTGTAACTGTGCCGTTTGTTAAGTACTGGTGTATGTATGTATGCATCTCCGCCCGTTTCTTCCCTTTTTTACCAGTTAAGTATGGTAAAAGTATACTATCAAACCATAAATAAATGGGCTATTGTCGCACTGCTTTCTCCAACCTCATGCATGGAGAAAGCATTGAGAAAAGAGTCAATGTATTTACGGTCCTGGAGTAAATTCAGGTGATGAAGGATTGTGGTTGTTTAAGATTTATGAAATGTTTCACCACACTGATTTCAAATTGCATTTCATCCTATGCTTTTCAAAGACAGAAGAGTAGGATATATCAAGAAGAAAGTCAAATGAACACGAAGAAACGAAAAATAATGTAGTATGAAAAGAAAGTAATAATCTTACTTCAGAATTCACGCCAAATTTCCATTAATATTATAGTACGAAATTTTGAAGATATGAAACTGCAGCATACGTATTTAATATAAGGTGTTTCTATGTTTTTCCATAATGTACACACTTTTGAGCAGTACGAGGTTGTAGATGTCATTGCTTCAGCATTTTGTAATTTAGGTATTTGTTCTTAATTTGTTTAGATTCGTGCCGGGATTCGTGCTATGGACCCCCCAGAACCAAAATTCATTCTTCCTGACATGCGGCTCAAGCGTGAAGTTTTCTTACTTAACATTGACAGGCTGAGGAAGATTGGGATGGCTGTATATGACTATATGACTTATTTTCAGTAAGTTTATTTGTTTAATCTGGATAATATAAAAATATCTTCATGGAACAATGAAAAAACTTACTATTAGAAACACGATTTTGAGTGTATTCTTAATTTGTTGTTTCTTATAGGTCGTGTGTTGAGTGGGAATATCCAGTTCGCTCTTTAATTGCACTGACTTTGTACCAAATACTGTGTTACACATTCCAACCCTACATGATTCCATTACTTTTAATGTTGATAATTTTACGTACATGGCTGGTGAGTCACTTTTTTAACGTTAAATTTTATTGTCAGCATTAATTTAATCAAAATTTAATGTACACAATTTAATGCAATAAAAACAATAGTTGAAGCAACTTCCTTTACCGTAAACTACATTTCGACTTAAAAGAATAGATATTAATAGCCTCAGAATTCCTAATGAAAATTGTATAAATGGTAGAAATGCAATTTTATATTAACCTTTTAAGCAGTTTGGAAAAGGGCCCTTGAACAAAAAATGGGTCTAACACAAAATTTGAAGGAATTTTTTCCACTTAAACAAAAATAAATATAAAATGAAATAGCGTCTACAGTCTAGACTCTACAAGGACAAAAATTTTAGCTAAAAGTAATTGAGTATGGATAAAAGTTGAATACGGAGATGAGTATATGTAGGCATTCTTTTTTGAGAAAAAGGAAAATAACAATGTTATGTACACAAACGAATTTATTTTTTACCACGCTCAAAATCTCTTATATTATTCTATTTTAGAATAGACAATATGTATACATTATACATGCAGGACACATTCATTAGATTTTTTCTTTTATCTCTCCTATATTCTTAATAGGTGTGTGCAATAACGGGTACTCCACTTCCTGAAGACTTTCCTGAGGATGAAACACTGGTTTTAGATGACGATGAGGAAGAAAGTCAAGGAGATGGAGACGAAAAAAAGATGAGTTTGAGGCAAAAACTTCAGGCCGTACAAGATGCGACTCAAACGCTTCAAAATACTCTCGGAGACATTGCCTCATTCTGCGAGTCTACTAGAAAGTAAGTGGAGGAGAAAAGTTTCTCCATCTTCACATAAGTACATATATAACGATTTACCAGTTCATTTTAAGTCACATTCTCGTAGAATTTGAGTGCTATTTGTACTTCAATCCCCTTTCTCTCTTAGTATTTCAAGTTTCTCCAAC
>JAQIVE010003914.1:0-15589 GCA_034698285.1 Sminthurinus bimaculatus | reverse complement strand
CCGATCTGTAGATTCCCTTTCTGCTTTCCCAAATTATGTTGACTCTCCATTGAAATTCTCTAAGACGCTGGAGACAAACCAAAGGGAAAGGAAAATCAGAGGAGCAGAAGATCAAGAAAGTCCTTTTGCGTAAGACCAAAGGGACTGAACTGATTCATTGCAATTCTAGCCCAGATACTTAATAGGCGGAATAACTTTAAAACAGCTATATCATCATCATCATCATCATCCTTGCTTTATGCATTAATATTGTAGCAAATGAAAATATCAGGGTAAACAGTAAACAACGTTGGTATATTTGAGGCAATTTAAATTTAAATTTACTTTCCATTTTGCAATATCTCCTCAACTCCGTATTCACTCACTCAACACTTTTCGTCATCACACACAAGGGAGGTTCTTGACGTTGTTCTTGAAAACTGAGTTGTTTTCGGGGAATATGCTCACGAGCAAAAATATTATTTTATCCTGATATGTCACATTGTATCTTAGATTCTACACATTTTGTGGTAGAAATAATATGGAAAAACTACCTTTTGACAGATGGTGTGTACAAACATTTTTTTCTGCTTTTTTTATGTGTGTCAACGTCATTATCTCTTTTCGAGACCAATATTCTACCTGTTTCTACAGCGAAAAAAAATGTGCAAGAGTAGAACAAGAACGAATAGCATTTACTAAGAAAAAAAAATGAAATCGGGGTTTTTTAAGAAGGAACCGGGAGACCATCATTATTTGTTACCTTTGAACATTTTGTCGGTTAATTTTCTGCAAGCCGACTGAATGCACGGAAAAAAAGAAAGGAAAATTCCCGACTTCCCCATTGAATAAAGTCAATCAAGAGGGACAAACCTCATCCATTAAATACAAATTTAGGCACAGAGAAACCAGAAAAATATGGAGCGAATACAATGCTAACTGTGACATATTTTTTGTTTGTTGTTTTGATTATCTCTTGCTATTTACCTCGTTCCCTTTCTAGTTCCCATTCATTACTCACTTCTTTACCTACCCTCTTCGTTTTCATGTTTATGCTCAAAAACCGGAAAAATTCACTTGGTTCTGTTCTTTTTCACATTCTCTCAAGTTTTTACGACTCACTTTTCTCCGAGTCCAATGTACTTATGTTATCCCTATTATTACGTTCCCGTCGTTGTCGTAGTTCCAGGAATTCAAAAGTCAGACCACGTATGTACGTACATGATGAAGAGCGTGTGGTAATATGTATAAGGCAATCACATGGATCAATTTATAACGACGTTTTTTCTCGGTTGCAAAAGTCAACAGAAAAAAGGAAAGAGGGGAAAAGAGTTCCAAAGCAAATTCGTTACATAGTTAATGATCAATTTGGAACAGTTATATAAGTACATGTCCACATGAAACGAATTTCTGGGAGTTCTATATTCTTCCTTTTTTCATTTTACTTTCAACAATCTATTCATGCAATATATACAGTGTAAGCGATATACTGTGGTGATTTGGTAAGAGTTAGACTAACTTATATATTTTTTCTATCATTGCATCTCCTTAAATGAATTCTACAACCCTTTAAATGGGGATCAAAGTAAATATAGACAATTTTACAGCAGTTGATCACGCAAAAAATAAAGCTTTGAAAGTTGAAGAGCATCAAAGGGAAAAAAATTGGCAGGTATCAAACTTGCTACGAAATTTGCTCATTACATCACCATCTAAATTTGCAAAGTAAAAAGTCTACTGGAAAAATACACACCGAAATAAACAATTTACAAAGAAATATTATGAGGTATTTTTCCATATTTTGACAAGGAATGTTTTTGACACATACAAAGTAGTAAAATAGGAATATTATATGCATGTTTAAACACGATTTTTTTGTCAAAATGTTGTTTTTCAAGCATGAATGAACAAGTATTATTGCAAAGTTTTGAAAAAACGTAAGTATGTACCAGCATAAATATATAGTTTTTATCTGTAATCCACAAGTGGTACTTTTTTAAACCTCCATGTATAGAGCATTAGATTAACCCACAAAAGATTATATAGGTAGGTTAATCTTTCAAAAAATTTAAAACAGGTGGTGTTGATAGAAATCAATTTTAATTGTAAATAATCTGACTGCATATAGACTGACCACTGATAGTTTTATTGCAGACAATTTCTTCCAGCCTTTTTATTACACGAGTAAAAAGTCAAACAAAGCCTATTATTTATTTCGAGTTTTACATATAAGATTATTAAACATTCCTATTCTCATTTTTACTTTAACCAATCTGTGGTCACCTGCAGTGTAAAGTGAGCCCTTAATTCGTAAAAAAGCGAGAAAATAAGTATAGCGCTATAAGGAAAACAAAGGACTATAGAAACCTTCTAATCCCCTTAAATACTTTTGCTATTGTGGATTAAATGCGACTGACCAGACACCTTTCCGTACCTCAGCGACCGCAGGGATTAATCCAGCAAAGTAAAAAAAGGCTTAACTACCTGTAAATAACTACCAATAAATACTTTTCCTTCCCTTGGGTTTTTGGCTTAAAAAATTCAAAACATGATAATCTGCGTATGAACTGCACTGGAAGAAAAAAACGACATAAAAAGGGACCTCACAGTTGAAAATTCATTCAGAAACATTTTGAGTGCTGAGCCTGACAGTTCAAAAATCAATCCAAGTTTGAGAGAAAAAATTAAAAGAGTCAAAGTAGTCAGAAAATTCAATTACTAGTAAACATGAGCAGACAACTTGTTAACTTATCTACCTCCTTAGCTTTGTTGGCTATCCTTATTCATAAAATGGAAGCCGTGAGCTATTACGAAGCAACTCAACCAAACGGAGCCGTATCAATTCATCAGTTTGAACAACAGCCAATCCAACAAGTCAACTCATCACCTTTAGACGTTTTGAGCCTATTTAGTTGTGATGTGGATCCAAATTTGGTCATTGCTGTCTCTTCTTTCGTCCTAACACTCCTTTTACTCTTTGTCAACGTAATGCTTCCTCTAAGCCAAGTCATCTCCTGGATCGCTCCCGCTGAAACTGAAGCCCCAGCACCCGCTCCAGCTCCAGCTCCAGCACCCAGCTCAAAGAAAGAACGACACTATGCTCACGTAAGAATTAAATACTTGATGTTGCTACTTTTATGTTAATAGATACTAAAATTGCAGTACTAAGTATTTAACCTAAACTTAATACGATATTAATGTACAAATATTTTTTTATTTTTGTATACAGCCGGTTCCGGACAACTTGGAGCACATCAATTCCAAGATTGAGTCCAGACGTTGAAATTTTCAGGAGATCAACCACTGGCAATACTTTCTGAAATTGACGGATCTACGACTGGACGATTCCTCATCATCACGATTTACGGTTCATCGTCGTTTTCCTTCTGATTTAATTTCAAACTGCTATTTATGGTTGTTTTGTCAATGTTGTGAAATTAGTCCACAATACTAAAGAAAATGCACAAAATGTGCTAGCTTATTAGTCATTGATGTAAATATTAACTAACTTTTAAAGAGAGTTTAAGGAAATGTGAGCTCAAAGGGTGAGCTTGAAAATGTTTTTATTGTCCTCAGATATTTTACTAGTTTACAAACACAAATTTTAAATCACTATTGACTGACCTGAGACAACAAAGTTCATAAAGAATTCTCCAGTAAATAATGTTATGTGTGTACAATATACATGAAAGTAAATAAATAAAAATATAAACCTCAAATACTTGCAATAAAAAACACAATTCGTTCGTTAATGTGCATAATATTGTGTGCTCTAATCAATTGTGATTTGTGATATTGAATACAGAAAACGATGAGTTTTTTATTACATTTATGTCCATAACTTTTGATACAAAAAATAAAATATTGGTCATAAGTCATAATAATAATAACAACTTTAATGCATAAAGTTTAGTAGTTAAAAGGAGGGAGTAAAATTATGAGAATTTCTTCCCTTTTATTATAGTGAATTTTATGATACTTTGTTTACAAGTGGAACTATGTAACTAGAACAGAAAAAAGTTGGACTGAAAGATGGGCAATAAAACAAGTTGTAGGCTTTATACAAGTTGTAATCAATCAGATAAAAAGAGTAATAAAGCATTATTGACACCCAGTCGCATTTCGTCTTTCCTATTAAAAGTTAAGTTAAAAAGTACATACACACATTGTGTATTGTCATTGTTCTATATCATCTCTCGTTCAAAAGATGATGCATCTTTGCATAAGAATTATATCATCCATATTATAAAAAACTTGGTGACTCGTATCTCATAATATAATACTGTATTTTACCAAGTACGTATCTAGTATATGTATGTATGTACAATGTACATACACTGTCTATAATATTTTAATGTATCCGATCCTTTATTCTTGACTCATTTTTCGGTATTTGTCTTTTGAGGTTTTTTTTGTCCAAAGAACAAAGCATAAAGACATATTCGACAGGACGGGAAGTAGTAAACCCCGGAAAATATAAAGAGCACATCTTGATATTTTGCACATACATGCATCTAGGCATCAAATATCTTCCTACATATGTACGAATATAAGGAACTGCAAATAAAAGGAAAGCATATTATTATATCTTTATATACAGTACCTACATATACGTTATACATAGAGAACGAGAAACCGAAGCGAGGGAAAGGGAACCGTAAAAACAAATGTAAGGAAGTTTTTCAATTACAGATAAGAATTTTCATAAGATATGACTATGACCGTAGTATTTTAGGATGAAGACAGAAAGAGAGAGAGAGAGTGAGAGAGAAAGAGTGGAAATATCGTATGTGAATCGTGACAAGAAACTTTTGTCCAGATCATGGGGATAAGATGCATTTACGTGCAGTAGAGCTAATAAGGCAAGAGTAATAGGAAGAATCTTCTCTTTCCCATTTAATACACTAATGCATATACATATGTATATTTTATATGTATCTGCAAACAATACTTCCTTATGCTTCCCATATCGAAATATTAACCAACGTTCATCTACTTATGTATGTACTGTATGTATAGGAATATTATGTAGAACTGTACAAAATAAGGCCCAAGAAGATCCACTTCCACCCTCCTCATCGCATACGTCTATGTATGTATGTGTATTCATATATTATGGTCATTCACTATCCAGTCAACTATACATTTCATATCCTAATGGAAGTGCATAATATGTACCATTCAGTTTCAGTACATACTCCATGTTCCCATATAACCACATTTGCACACTGTATGTACTTTTTCCTTGTTCTTTTCCTTGTCATACATTAGTATTTAGTACTACATTGTACTACGTACAGCATACAAGTACAAGTGTATGTATTTGCAGAAAGGCCGAGAGAAGAGGGAGAAAGGGGAAAGGAAAGAAGTAGGAAAAAATGAAAACGAGTAGTTTCGTTCCTCGATCCTCAGCCACATACTCCCGTACTTTTGAGTAAGGACAGGGTCGCTCAATCTCGTTCTTCATTCTTCTTCTTCGTCCTTCTAAACACACCCCTATATAAAGACAGATAAATCCTCATAACTGCACGGCAAATGGATAGGAAGTAAAAGAAACAGAAAAAGTACGAGCGCCCATCTACGTACATGGTACATAGTACATAGATATCTACATCCGCATTCTGCACTATTTCAGTATACATTGAGAATAGAGAAAGTCGAAGAAAAAAAATCAGTATGTTCCTCAAATGTCCAGCGTAAAATACGTACTTACATAGGAGACACGCCACAGAAGAAGAGGAACGAAGCGGAGGATCGAGCATACGTTTGACTCCCACAGACTGACTTGTGTGTCGGAGACTTGACTCGCCGCCTCGAGTCCTGCTCTTTTGGTCTCTCGGTCTTGAGTTTTGTGGAGTGGAGATGTGTGGGAGATATTGAGATGGCTCAAATGCCGGCAGAATAGACAAAAAAACCGTACAAAGTACAACTTACAACTTGCACCGCCACACTGTGATTCTACTCGCTCTTCCTAACATTAGGCCTAAGCGTGGATGTATTTATACATAAAATCGACTGGATTCTACGTGACGGTTACATACATACACATACATATATTCGTGTGGTGAAAGTGGTATGATATGTTGGCCATCCATATACACTGTTTATAAGCCGTCGGCTTAAGTCCAATGGCATGGTATTTTGCAATAGTATAGAGTCAGAGTTGAGTTGGCTTGAGTTGCGTTGGGGCAAGGACCGAAGACCGAAGACCAAGACTCTCATGTCCATTCCATGTCAAACCATGTCTCGAACACACATAAACTGTGTGGAAACACTGAAAAATAAGCCACACATTGAATCCTGAACTATACATATACATAGATGATGCTAGATGGATAGATGGATGGATGGATGGATAGCGGGATAGATGGATAGTATGGGTAATGCGATAGAGATGAGTTGAATGTTGAATGCTGAGTATCTTATATGTACATATGACTGCTGCTTGCTGCTAGCCTTCCTTTAGCCATGTCGATGACCATGTGGAGAAGCGTATTGTTCGTGGTCAATGGTCGGAGGGAAAATGTAAAAAATGTGGATGATTTATCCACAAGTCTCTTATCTGATCAAGATAGATTTTTTGATTCTTAAGAATCACTAGCAATAAAGAATAAAGTGCATGCAAGAAGACGGCGACGTCGATGAGCATACAGTCTTATGCACATACATTTTCTGTTCTTTTTCCCTCATCTCTTTGGTTTTGGCTTTGGCTTTTCCTACTAGTGTTCCCCCCTCGTCCGCAAAGTTAAGACTATGGCTGGGTGAAACTTGCTTTGATTTTCGGCAGCTACTAAAGTTACTTTAGCCCTTGATGTGCATAGGAACAGGAGAAAAGAGAGGAAGATGCCGAGTTTTGAGGAAAGTCTTATGATTTTTCACAATCATAATGACAATGACTTGCACATCCACATCCACCATCCACAATAGTCAATGGTCAGCACATCGACATTAGGATTGAAACAGAATACGAATCATAATAATACAATTTCTCCCCCTCCTCTTATTATTATTCTTTTCTCCTCATTCAAGATCACGTCTGTGTATACAGAATACAGATATATGCAAAGACCCATTTTGCAGATGAACGAGAATGGAGAAAAAGGAGATTGAGCACTTGGGAAACCGTTTCTCCTTTCTATACTTTGTGTGTGTCTACACTATACATACAGTAACTACAATCAATTTGCCGTCTATATATCTTGTGTAAAACTATTTTTATGCGAGGGAGAATAATATAAATTTCCTTCGTCCCCCTTTCTTTCCCTATTGTTCCCCATTCTACATTTCATCCTCTATTATGTATTATCATCCTCTTTTTGATGATTACACTTTTTATGCATGTCTATATAGTTTTTTGATAGATATGTACAAAAGTACAGAGCATTTAGTACGGTTTTCTTGGATTGGTTTTAAATCTTGTAAAATTTTATGCAAAAATAGTCTCGGGGTCACATTTTCAGCTTGACGATTGATGATTTACAACCAATGGCAAGTGATTGAGCATTGGTACTGCTGAATTGAGGAAAACGATCATCACTGCGAACTCAAAAACATTTTAGGTTTTAGTTTCGAGATCAACCAAAAAGTTTCTCCACGATAAAATTTGTTACTCCAGAATCCTGGACATTTTTGTAACAGGTTGAGGTTGGAAGGGCCAAAGTCGATGATCAAAGTTCACTCTACTCCAAAATCCTCAATATCACTTTTTCTGCTTGAATTAGTCTGCTTCAAAATACCGGGAGGAAATACTTGTTTTGCTGCGTTTAGCCTTCATTTCCATTTTCAATCCGTAATACGCATAAATATGCATGAAAATTACGGTGTAAAATGTACAATGTACAAAGTACAAAACCAGCTCACAAGGAGAAAATATGACAAAAGAAGTATAGGAATAGGAACAAGAATGAAGAACTTGACTTCACCTGCCGTTTTAAATTATAATAATGGTGGCTTTTGCAAGATGCTGCGGTTGTGAATTGTGAAGCCTCAACTATTTTGAATAGGTGCGTCTGCCTTCTTTTCTATTTCTATTTTTAGATGTCGATGAATTGTCGTCACCGTCGTCCTCCCTTCCTTATGTATGCATGTTCAATGCTTATCCGCATGCATAAGGAAAAGTAACAACAATTTGTAGAGAGTAGGACAGCTATGCTACGTACAATGTACAACTGCAGATATACATACAAGTGTACCAAGAAATAGTGGCGGTGAGTGGGATGGAGTGGGGGGAAAGCCGACGATGGGAAATCATTGCATTTGCGTACAGTTGGAGAGAGCAAAAGAGGCAAACGAAACAGTTTGCCTAAGTAAAAATGTCGAGGAACTGGAAAAGATGAGAGTTGAATCCTCGAGAATTGAGATCCAGAGAATAAGTGCAAAGGAAAAAACTGTTCAGTTTCCTCTTTCGTCTCCTGTGTGTGTGTGTTCGGGGATGAAAATTATAGATGTGAAGTCAGGCTCTGTATATGTATGCATGTGTTGAATGCAGTACAGAGAAAAGGGAGAGTAGTAGAGAGATAACGTATACATGTATATTGTATATGCAGATAGTGTTGGTTGCGGCGAAAGGAGGAAGAAAAAGAATACTTTATAAAGTGAAAAAAACGGGAGAAGCAAACCAAACCAAACCAAAGTGAAAAGAAGAGAGAAGATTCTCCGATCCGGGAGAATCTATCGATTTATTGTTTGTCCTGGTCCATGTAAGACATTTGTCCTATGCTATGCTATGTTATGCCATTCCACACCATACCCGGCTATTCTGTTCTGTTCTTCTTTGCTCTATGAACGGAACGGAACGAACCATCCAGTCATCGAGTATGTATCGAGAAGAACCGGAGCAAGAGCGGAGGGAGAAAGCAGGAAGAGAAAAGAAAGGAATGAACGGCGGTCTACGGCCTAAAGAAGGATGTAGCACGTTCAGAGATACACACGCCAGCTACCAAATTCTTTGTCGTCACATCAAATTCGCATCGTTACTCCGTTCCCAATTAAAGAGCAAGTCGTGGAACATGGAAGACGCGCTTTCTCATTCTTCTAGCATCTGTACACTGTGCACATACATATAAAATATGTGCAATGCACAACATACATACATGTACAATATACATGCATACAGCTGCTCATTGAAAATCCAAAGCCAAAGCCGAATTCGAATCCAAATATCGTCCAAATCCTCATCGTCATCATCCTTTCAACCCTTTTCGTGGATCTTCACCAAGCAAAAATGAAATTCTACAGTTAAACTCCATATACATGCATGCATACTACATAAACATATATATATGCGTTTAAATTGTATGGTATACAATGTGTATGACAATTTTATCTGTATGTATTTTATCTACACGTCTTATCCGCTTTATACTTTGTATCCATGTATGTATTTGTGCTACACGACTCTTTGCAGGAGGAACTGAGAAGATGAGCTGCTGATGTGTTTGTGTATGTATCTACGAAGAAAAATATATATTCATTGTCATTGTTCGACACACGCACTGAATTCCGAATTCGGGATTCCATCCTAATTGTTATCGTGGTGCAGCATTGCTTCCGCATCCTCATAAAATGCATGCACATGCACACACACACATACATACACATACACATCACAGTCGATTCAATCCCTACATGTGCACCCAGTAAATATCTAGACAGTGACAAAAATAGTTGACAGTGCGTGTCTGCCTTTGCATTCTTTTATACAGCGTGTTGATGATTCAGCCCCATTTTTGAAAAGGGCTCACAATTCTCATATTTTTTCAGATAGACATTTTGAACAAAAATCTAAATTTCCTTTAGAATTCAAACATCTATTATACATTTACGCCTATTATTTATAATCAGTCTATTAGATAAATATTTTGTTGAGATTAGCAATTAATTATAAGGTTAGGTTGAAGAAGAAAAGCAACCTGTACTTTTATCTATACGTTATGTTGTAAATAAGGGTCTGGAGTCTGGACGGAGTAAACGCCTGGGTGTGATTTTTCCCTCCTCGAGACCTCCACATAAATGAAACATAAAGAGCTATTTCCTGTAGGAAAACATTGGAGAACGGAGGATGAGACACTAAAAGCCTCATTTCCCCCTCCCATTCTATATACATAAATATACCAACACAAGCCATCCCACCCCGCCCCGTCTCATCACAACTCGACCAGCTGTACACAATAAGAAACACGAAATAAAGGAAAGAAGTAAAGATTATTATTTTCGCTTAGTCGGCTTCATCTTTTCTATAGAAAAGACTTCTGTTAGTATACAATATGCTGCATTGCCCGTGTATATTATGTATATATAATGTACATTGTGCAAGTGCAGAAGGACGACAAGGGAAAGCAGCGTAGAACTTCTTCTTGCCTTAAGTTTCCTTAGTATCTTACAACCGTACAGTGTATAAGAGAGTGTCATGGGCCAAATAATGGATCTCCCCCGTCTTTTTCTTTGCTTTGTTCTTCACTCAATCTTCTTAGTGTTTTCATACCCCTTTACTTTCTACGGGCCATTTTACCCCTTGCAAGATAGGTAGAGCAAACAGGGTAGATTTAACTTCTTTAGTTGCATCGCATCTTTAGTGTTTTAAGGCTCCTTTTACAGGCAAAGCATTTAAATGCTTACTTTTCTTTATTTTTCTTTGCCACCTGATAATTCTCCCTATTTCTCCACTTAAATACTTTTCTAAATAAAAATGTCCTAAAATAAATACTAGAATCACGATTAAGTAAAATACCACACACCTTGAATAAATGCTATAATGTGTGATAAAACGACGATAAATCCGAAAAATCCAGAAAAGCTTTGATTTTGATTCAATACCCATTGAGGAACACTCGCTGTGCTTTGTCACACATAATAATAATTTTTGGTCAGGGGAAAGTTGTTGATTTTGTGAGTGTATAATATATGTGTAGTGTGTAATCTTTCTTTCTCCATTTCTTTTTTCTCAGTGCGCTGTCATCCTCTTTATACTGTAGGGGAAAAGACAGGCAAAAGATCATTTGGAATTGAAGTTGACGTTGGTGGTGTTGAACGCAAGGATGTGTGTAAGTATGCGAAAGTCGAGTTGTCGAATTTGAGGAGGAAATACAAACATATATACGAGTACAAACAAACACAGAGACACAGAACTGTATGGAGAATTGAGGAGTCATGAGTCGTGTTATGCTCTGTAAATATTAATAGATGGATAGATAGGTGAAGACGAGGGATGGAAAGAGCCAAAGAAGAACAGAGAGAGAGAGGGAGAGAGAAAGGAACCATCACTTCATGTCATAAAACCATTTAGTTCTCTGTTGTCAAATGGCAATGCGTGGTGTGGTTATCAAAAGGGAGAAGGAATGAAAAGAACTTTCTCACTTTCGCACTCACTCTTATTCTCTATAAGACCTATCTGACTTTTTCGTCTGGGTTTCATTTCTATAGGACTGTACACTGTACACGCACTACCTCGCTCAGAATTTCAAATCACTATGCCTCTTTCCTCTGTATGAACATTGAACATGTACAATGTACAAGACTTGTCTCACTGTACACAATATGTATGTACCGCCTTTTCACCCTAAAAATGTAGGGACACAAAAAAGGAAAAGCAAGATATCGCCTGCCCAACATCCAACACCAAAGAAGAACATCAGTATCAGTAGCAAAATGTGTACAACATGTATGTATGTATGTATGTATTACGTACAAATTGTACAGTGTACGAATACAAATACAAATAGAAAAGTCAGCACAAGGCGAGTGAAAGGGAGACGAGGAGGAAATACAGTTATACACTCACAAGATGCTTCATGTTCTTTCGGATTGTGCATAGGAAGAAGAAAAAGATGACGGGGAACAAGAAGGAGAAGCAAAAGAAGAAGTCGGAGAAATGTGTGGAAATGCGGCGGATGTAGATGTAGACTAAAGAAAGAAGTGTAGGAAAACTGAGTCACTAGAGTATTATCATTCCCTGTCATCTTTCTCTTTACAAACACTCTCAACAACACAGTCACATTACAAGGAAGAAGTAGTACTTACGTACAAGTATGTACAAGAATACGTACGAATAGCTCCCTATCTTTTTGTGTCTCTCTGTGTGCCTGTCATCTTTGCTATTACTTTGCTTCAACGTTTCCCTTGCTTTGCTGCAAGCTTGACTTTGACTTGGACGTCGACTTTTACAAGCAGACTCACTTATTTATTTATTTACTAACATGGGCTTCGTTTGTAAAACAGCAAACGTAAGTTGAAAGAAGACATATTTTGTGACCACATTATGGTTTCATAAGCTTTGCTTTGCTTTTCTCAACTTTGGTCGTACTTTGGCCACAAAAGACCGGCTTATTTACACTTACATTCTCACTATATGTACATCATATATAATGTATCTTTTTTGAAGGTCTGAGGTTGTACTCTTAAATCAAAGCCACAGTCGATGAAGGAACTTTAAAAATTGTAAAAAATTATGTAACCATAGTAATTCAGTAAAGAGTTCATTCTTTGTGCTGATATGAACAATATCATGTCATAATATGACAGTAAAACATTTTATATCATGTAGTTTCAAAAGTAGTACATACATCACACGCTGCGCTTCCTTCAACTTTGATTTTCTTCCCATTTTCTAGGGGGTTTTCACCCTCAAACGGAAAATTTGACTGTTGAAATGTGCTCCGGCTTTCATTTTACCCCTAGCCCAATTTGTCCTCGTTATTCTGTCAGAAGTGTCGCGGAATAATTGCGTTCCTCAAATCTCCCGTTTGCTTTATGTCCCAAGCTTCGACTTCATATTATTATCTAGACTTTATACACCCTATATATAGCCGTCATACGGGGGAAAGATTATACAAAGAAGCGGAGAAGATTTTATAATGCGCATTAAAAATTCAGCAACTAAATGCCTACAATTTTCTCTACAGACTACACTTTGTTGTATATGTATATTTGAACTGTAGGATTCTGGATCACTTCTCACTTTAATCCTTTTGACTCACTATATTAGACTGTATGAAGTTTCCAGCTTTATGTTTAGTACGTACATAAGTAATACATAGTAAACGCTGTTGCTGCCCCAAACTCAAACTTGAAAACTCTGACGGTAATTTTCCTGCTGTTGAATGCACATTTAAAAGTCACCCACTGTTCAATCCGGGGGAATCGGAACAACTCAAAGGAGTGAATGACAAGGGGAGGGAGGCAAATATCATAATATAATGTAATATAATAATAAGCCTCAATTTCATCCATAGTCATTTGCATCCCTGTACAGTGTACATTGTATATGTATGTATGGTACAGTTGAGGTATTTATCATGTAAATGTAGAGGAAATCCACAGTGTCGGACTTAATTGCACTTGGGCCACCCCATATCAGAGTATAAACGAGAGAAAAGGTCCATAATACATAATATACAGTTGTACCTAAACTACATGTAGAAAGTTGGATGCACCGCGTAGAGTTGTAGCTTGTAAACACTCATAACGTTTGACTTGACTTGGGGGTTGTTCGGAATCTATATATCTTTTGGGTGAGCGTGAGCAAACGAACAAGCGAGCGACTGACTGAGGAGAGAAATGAGATGAAGAAGTGGTAGAGCACGCGTGATATTTCATTGAGGGCAAGAGGGTGAAGAATTTTCTGCGTGTGGAGAGAAACCGTGATTGAGTACGTCGTATATATGAAATAGGAAAGAGGAGAGAGGAGAGGGATGAGAAAAGGGATGTTCTACATGAACATGGAATTGGAATCAGAACCAGAATCAGAATGAGAATGAGGGGGAGAGAAAAAGGCAAGAAAGAGACAAGTTGGTATGTGGTGGTGGTCGTGGCCGTATCTGAATCAGTAACGTATAGCGTTTACATCGTACTTTGTTCTGTATTCTGCATGTATTCTACTCTACTCCTTCTCCACAGTGAACATTCGTTGACTCATCATAGCGAAAGATCATTGACGCCTCGATTTGATTCTTTTCTCCCGTCCTCCTCTCCTCATCTTCTTTTGTATGTACGGAGTGTAAAAGTCAGTCATGTCTTTTCTCTCCTCTCTGTTCTGTTGCGCGCTGCTATGAATGTCAATCGATACATAACAAATAATAATAGCATGAGTAATAATAGGAATAGGTTATATACTGCATAGATATAGTTTCCACATATTTTATACAAAATATGTGAAGGAAGTAATGGGAAGGATGAAGAGACGACACTTTTGTCTATCTATATCTATACATCTATATAATATGTTCAAGTTCGACAATTCATCTACATTCTACATATGAAAAGAAGGGAAAGAGAACCAGAGTGAAAATAAAAGATGAGAGAAACTGTCGGCTTCTAATATATGTCGTGTCTCCTTCAAGGTTCTCTTTCGTCCTCTCTTTATAATTATACACGGATTAGTTTGGGGGTTCGCAGTGGGGTTCTCCGTCTTCATTAGTAATGTATTGGTATGTCATCGATAGCTTCCATGACGATGAAGTGTATGTATATATATTGTGGATAGAGAATGAGGATGACGACGATGAGTGGTCGTCATTTTCTCTATTCTCTCTATCTCCAGCTTCTAATTTAACATGGATGATACCAGACAATATAATATGTATGTATGTACGTACAGAGCCTGTGTCTGTGTATAATATATAGTATAACCATTCTTCACTCCTGACTTGGACTCATCCCGAGCCCAAAAGCCATCCTCTTTATAATATATTGTAAGTTTGGACAAAGGCAGAGGCCGAGAGCAAAAGTGTCCCAGAGCCAACAGGCAGGGTTTAATACTAAACCAATCACCAATTTACGAGGTAGGGACGACAGAGAATGAGAGGCCAGAGGAAACATTCCAATTCCAACCCAACAAAATCCCCAGTCCCCATTCCAATGAATGAATGAATGGATGGATGGGTGAATGAATGAATGAGCGAAGGGATGGACATGACAATAGCTGATCAATGTTCAATATTCATACATACATACATACATAATGACTGTACATTGTACATACGTGTGTAGAAAAGGCAGGAAGAAGGGACCTTGTAAACAGGGAAAGCGTCACACACATTTAAAATGAAAAAGGCAACGGGGATAATGACGGTGGAAGATAATAAAAGTGAAGGAGTATCCCAATAACAGTGATTCATATTAATTAACTCAATCACGTGCGCTCAATCACACGAGTCATCCATCGATGTTTGTATGTACAGACAAATGTAAATTGTCATAAATGTATGTATCTGTTTGTATAGGATCTTGTGTTTGATCATCAGTGTTCAGTGTTCAATCATACATTTATTGAGTATCCTGTCAGAGTCATTGTAACTAGATATTGTATCGTTGTCATTTTGTGGAAAATTGGAAATCTATCGCCAAAACTTGTCGGTCACAACATTTGTCTCGTAATCAGCATAAGCATTGGTAAAAACTTGGCCTTTCATAGCGAATCTTAAGTAAAGCATCTGTAGTTCACATAAGTAAGATCAGAACAACATTTTTGTTAAAGATGTCTGCAGCAAACCAGTTTGCAGTACAGTTGAAAGAACATCGCACGCATTACATTGGACTTTGGCGCGCTGTCCGATCGGGCTGAAATTTTTTTCAGAGATACCTGAGACCTCCTCCAACAATGTTTGTAAAGCGA
>JAQIVE010003913.1:0-15591 GCA_034698285.1 Sminthurinus bimaculatus | reverse complement strand
GACTCGTACGATTTCGATTGGCAATTATCTATCAGTATTTTGTATTATATTGTATGCAATCACAATGACTCGCTAGCTGTCAACTTTTAAACAGATAGAGCCGTTATACGATAAGTCTACAATTTATACAGGGTACACTAAAATAAATTTTACCCTTCAACCCACACAAAAATTTACAGCCAGTTGTGTCAAAAATTTTTAAATTGTAGAATCTTGAGTAATTTTTACCTTCTTCAAAATTTACATATTCTTTACACAATTTTCGGAAATACTCACAAAACACGAAAGATAATATGGTTGGTGCATTTTAGTTTAGAGTGACAAGTTTTATTTGACCCACCCTGTATAAAATGCAAGTGAGAGTAGTATTTAGTTATGAGAATGGATATGGATATACGGTGCGGATTATCTCGTGATGTCAATCCCAATAATAGTAAGTTGACTCTTTCTCTTTATATTGGCACCTCTTCAATGAGTTTGGAGTCTGAAGAGTTTCAAAATGGAATTCGATGGGCAGGCAGGCAGGCAGAGATGAGCAGAAGCAGGAGAAGAGACGCAGCCGTTTTTTTCGAAACCAAACCAAACTAAGCCAAACCAAACCAAAACCATTATAGAACGATCGTGAAGAGCAGTCCGCATTTTCTGCTTACTCTTCCGTCGGCATTTCCACTCCATTTTGAGATCCAGCTCAACTTCAAACTCAAATTCATCATAGCACTTTTTTCTCTCGTTCTGTCTCCTGTCTAACTAACTATGTATGTATGTATGTAGAATGTAGATATACAGATACCAGACCAGCCTGACTATTCACTCGTGCATACCTATGTATTACCGCTAGTCAAATACCGAGGAAAATGCCATATTACACGCATCCTACATACATACATATCTACATAAATACATGCATATATTTATTGTGTACACTGCACAGGGCTAGTCAAATAGAGCCGACAGTTCTGTGCCTGCAACCGATACGTAATTAGAGCAGCAGGTTCCAAGTTCTTAGTTAAATAAACACAACTTGTTGTTGCATCCACCATTTACTTAATGCTCTCCCTTAATACAAGTATATTATACTATATTATCAGATCCTATGCTATGCCTATTATGTATACGAGATTATACCAGAGAAATAATATAAAACTAGAATAGATGTGAACAGACAGCTAGGTTCAATCGTCTAATTTCCAAAAAACCCCAAATGGCACGTTTTCCATTTCGTCACCCTCCTACAGATACATAGTAAATATCATACATTATCAATATCAATAAATACATGATCCAGCCATCGTCAAAACACGGTGTGTAATTACAAATTGGTATAATAATTATTATCTATTTACTAAAGTTGCTTCTTTTCCCGCGCGTCTGTTTTGTATATACTATAATATACTTTGTGTACGTTCATAAATATTTTATAATCCGACTGCTAATTGATCAGACTTTGTGTATGTGTAACTTGAAGAATGCATTTGCATATTTCCCTAATAGACAAGATAATGAGTAAATAATAATTGTAAATTTGAAGCATTTTTGTCCTGGGACGACTCAAATTAAATTGGCAGGCCAAATAAGATGGAATGTTAATCGATTTGGCAAGGTCACATTTTCACATGTTAATTAATTGACATACACATAACTATGAGCCAAGAATATTCAAATTTAATTCACAGGAAAATTTTGGACTGGAAAAAACTAGTTTTTAAAAAACAGTTCTTGTTAAACTGTACTTTCATGATAATTGAAATAATTGAAAAATATTCCAACAGGTAACTGCCTGGGCACTGACACTGACAACTGACACGCTATTTCTTTCGATGTGAAATAATTGGCAGCAAAAACAACCGATATTCTCTGTAAACTCTGTGTACTGTATATACATGTTATCATACAGAGTTTACAGTCAAATTAGGTAGTTCCTCTCTCAAATATCAAGTTAATACGTAATTCCTTTGTTATGATAGCTCGATAAGAGGATTTAGATTTAGATTGGGAATCATAGCCAGGAGAGGAAGATAGAAGATAACCCCAAATATGTGTGGCCGATGATTCAATAACATTTAGACAAATAATTCAATACGCGTGAAATCTCCCTCTCTCTCTCTCTCTCTCTCTTTCATTCCTCATTATTGGGGACGAGCAAACAGCATGAAAAATGACGCTGTGTGTGTGTTTTTACCTTCTCACTTGGATTTGATTAATCATAATCATAATCACAATACGGGACTCAATTCAATTCAATTCCATTCAACAAATCACAAACAATCAAGTATATACATATTGCACAATGCAACTTATTGTTAACTGAGCCGAGCTCAGCTCAACTCCCACATGTACAATATTGGTTTATACAATACACAATACATACACGGCGATTGTTCACTTTTTGTCCAGATCAATCCAGCTCAGTTTCTCCATTCAGAGAAGAAGAAGAAGAAGAAGAGGCTCTTTGTAACCAGTATAGAACAAACAAGGAGGATGGAACAAAAGCACGAACAGGAAAACAAGAGCTAGAACAACAGCAACAACAAATGGAACATCACTACACCATACTATGCTATACACACTTATTTGCTCTTCTCGTCCTATAAGTAGACCTGACAATGGAACTGAGTGTCTGTTGTCAACGCGGTTGTTGTTCCACGGATTTTGATTGTGATTTCGATCCCAATTCTGATTCAGACTCAGAGTCTGATTCTGACTTTGTCTTTCTGACTCTGGCACTTATTATTACACACTCCAGCTCTTACTCTCGTCTCGATTCTCCTCGACTCTCGACCTCTCTTCTCACACGTTAACGCAATTCAACCAACTCGTCTCTTCTCTCAAGTCCAAACCTGACTCGGTTTGTCTCTTTGTCAATGAATGGAAGGATTTAATGAAAGGGCTTAAGAGCAGGCGAAATGGGGATTGCCGTTATCAAAAAGCTCAAAAAACCCCAACTGATAGCATAACAAAACGAATGACTACAACGGGCCCAAATCCATTGACATTACGCGTGTACAATATCTATGATACACATAGTACATATGATACGATACGATGTACACATGGACTTATGGGAGCAAGCTAGAAGTAGAACTAGAACTAAATCTACAACTAGGACCACAACCAGAACCAGAACCAGTAACTCACACGATTCAATGGAGACCGGATAGATCTGACTCCACTGATCCTCCTCCTAAGTCCAGTTCAGTTCAACTAGCAAGCCAGCCAGCAACTTATTTTCAGCCTAAGATACACACAACACACAACAAACAGATACAGAGACAGATGAGTCGTCGATCTATGTATGTATGTAGTTCCTCTTTCTCTCTTTCACTCTCTTTTTCTTGTTCGTCTCCCTCTTTTGTTTATGTTTTTCAACAGATTTTCTACTTTTATTCACCCAGCTACAGCCACAGTAAACACAGTCCGTTTGCCCCTTTCATTTTCATCCCATGTTTTAACCGTAGCTTTACTTTTACTTACATTTGCATCCACATTTACATTTTCCTTTTCATTTTCACTTTCATTCCCTCTCCATTCCAATCCATTCAATCCAATCCAGACCAGTCCAATCCTGTCCAAACGAGGAATCAATAAGGCCGAGAAATCCACGTAGAAACAGGTACAAAAATAGACATGAATCTCCACAACTGGAAAATTAGCACTGCACTGCTCACTATAATATGTAGTATGTATGTACTGTTTTAGTCTTCAACTTTGCACCAAACTCAAGACACTAGTTACTAGAAACTAGTTAGTTATGTATGTATGTATGTTGGCGGAGAAAAGAAATAATAGAAATGGAACTGGGGGCAAAACTGGGTCTGAGACTTTAATTCCACTTTATTCTTTGTCCCGAGGAAAAATCACATGTACATATCTGTAGAGTTACACAAAATGAACGTAGTTATTTAGCAACCCGATACACAAACACATATTGTCATTGCACCGTTACTCCGTTTCTCAGCACGAGGTGACTTAAAGTCGTGTATACATAAATAGACATAGACATGTAGCAAACACACACGGTGGACACGACACTGGGAAGGAATCCCTTTAAACTTGATGGAGATGCTGGGGCGTCAAATTGTAAAAGCCAGCGTTAGACCAGACCAGACCAGGAGGAAAGAAAGCAAATCAGTGGGGGAATGGCAGTAGCCCAGAAAATGAATCCTCTGGGCCTTGCCGTTTAGCCTAATGAGAGAATCACCCGAGACTTGCTCAACTTGCGGATGCCGATGCCAAAGCCAAAGCAAAAGACAGAGCTGAGACTAAAACTGTGATGAGGACGAAAGTTGTCTATATGTATATATTTTGTATTTCTCACATAGTCTTCATGTCTCTCTCCCACTAATGCAGTGTAATGTAATATAATGTAATGTTGTATTATGTACAGTGTACATAATCGTGAGGTGTTAGCCGAAGGTGATCAATGTTTACACAACGCTCGGCTCAACTAAACTTTGGTCTCGCTTCACTCTTCTTCTTGACTCTTGACTTTTCAACACTAATACAGCACCAACAGCAGCTCTACACTAACAAACAAAATGGAAAGTATACAGACATGTCGAGGTCCGTTTCCTTCGAAACGGAAGCAAATACGCGTATAAATACAAATACAAATAGGATGCGATACGATCCGACCCGAGACCCGGAGAAACTAGATAAGTACATACACAATACACACTTACACTCACCAGCCCCTGAAAATGTGATCGAGAAGGCAAAGGCAGTGTAATATAATGTCATGTGATGTAATGTAAGGACAAGGTTTGTCTGCACCTGTTGTAAAAAGGCGACGCTGAACTGTTATGTACTGTACTGTACTTTGTACTCTATTTTGTATTGTGTGTCGGTTGTGGGTTATTTGGGTAGGTTGTCTCTTATTTACTTTATATATGTATGTTGGTGACTGGTGACTGGTGACGAGTCGTACGCCCGTTTTCTTTTTTCCCCAACTCTTGGTGGAAAAATATGGGCAATTTGACGGGAGAGAAAATATTCTGGATATAAAGTGTTTATGTGGGGAACTTTATGCGAACCTTCACTTACACGATGTACTGTCTTGTATTGTATTGTTATGGGTGACTGTCTGTGTGTGCGGAGCTCAACTTGGCGTATGGAGAGAGATGCGAAACCACTCACAGTGCTCCAATGAGACTGACTGAATAGGAAGTGAGAGTAGCTGCTGCTGTGGAGAAGAAGGAGCTCCACTACTACACACTACATACTACCATTTTCGCGAGTCCGCTCTCTCCCTTTCCTTTCCTTAGCTGCTCAACGTTATTCTCCTGCCAATCCAATCCAATCGCACGCGATTCAAGGCAAACCAAGGAAAGCCAATCCAGTCATATATACAGCAAGCATATACATATGCATAATGTATATGCTCGTTCTGTTTCCTTTCTTTTTCTTTGCCTTTCCCCCATTTCATCCGTTCAGTCATTCTCTTGTGCAGGTTCTACATTCTACATCTTGGGCCTATTTTTGCGTTTGCACAACCGCTCCAAAGGACGGGGAAGAAAAGTAAACTCAAGCAAATCCATCCGCGATCAGTTTTTTCCGTGAGCTCAACTCTGTACTCGAGGAGGAGGGTGATCGAGCTCAGTTCTGTTCTGTTCTGTTCTGCTCTGCTCTGTTCCTTTTCAGACCCCTTTTTATCTGTTTTATATACGACGACTTTAGCATTCAAGCCAACAAGACAGGGCAAGACAAGACAAGGCAAGACAACTCCAGACAACGACACCCAATGTGCCATGTGCGATACTGTATCTATACCTTCTGTTTTGATAGGCGCAAGTAAGTAAAGGGGATACGACCAACAGAAATGCACACGGCAAACTGTTGGCTCATCCTCAGTCTCAGCCTCCAACCTCTGTTTTCCTCTGCCTTTCCACTAATATGTATGTATGTACTCACTGTGTTTTGCCTCTTGTTTGACTTGAGCTTGAGTATATGGATATAACTATAGACAGTAAGAAAATACCCGTAGTATATAGTGTAGGGAGTTAAGAGTCGGTGCCAGGAATAAAAGAAAAGGATAAAAGAATAGAGACTCGACTGTTCCCTGTTTGCCTGCTTTGTCTGCGCGATGTGTGTATGTATGTATGTATGGGTATTGACTATTTGCCATTGCCATCACCATCAGAAGAGCCATCAGGAAGGTGGAGAAAAGAAGAGTCAACATCGTGGAAAAGAAGAGAGTCATTCATATGCACCTTGACATTATGAGAATCAAGGAGCATACACATAGAAAGACAGAGAAGGAGAAAAGAGAAATAAAACAGGTCGTGGACAATCTTCTTGAGCAGAGCTCAAATCGAGAATCTATACACAAAACATAAAGATCTTGTACATAGATAAATATGTTGCTTTTAATGTACATTGGGAAGTTTTGCAGTTAAAATTGCACTGAATTTGTTCAATGATATATATATAAAAAACCTAAAAAAGTTTCTTAATTCATACTACTGCCAAACTTCCCTATATAATGAGCATTTTCCCGTGTTCCGCGTTTGTATGTTATACTTAAGGATGAGATGAGATGAAGATAGAAAAAAATCACAGAGGAAGAAATAGAAAACACTTTGGGTTTCCTCCACCATATTATTATTATGCATATAAAGGTAAGAGGATGGAGATGAAGATGAGGATGTGGATACAAAAGAGGGAAGCAAAAACTGTTCCCCTTTCCTCGAGTCGCATCGAGAGAAAAAAATCGTTTACTTACTTACATCGTGAAAACTGTTTACGTCGACAGTAATGTGATTGAGTGAGAGAAAAGAGGGAAACGAAACACACACACACACTAGTGTGTATTTATATGTATATCCACATCTTCTGCTTCTTCTTCCTCTTGTTATGTTATCTTCTCATTTTATTTCATCTTCTAAACAAGCTTCGTCGGCTCCTTCCGTCTTCTCGCCTTCAATGTTCAAACGTGACTGGAGCTCCTTCCTCAGCATCTGATATTTCTCTCACTCTTTCCTCTCTGTCTGTCTGTATCTATCTGCTGCTGCTGCTTCTTCTTCCTCTTTGCTCTCCTTGTTGAAAACCTCAATAAAATAAGATATAAAATAAAATAGAATAACATAACAACATATAAAATACAGAGACTAGAACGACGGCTTGAAAACGCCGAGTCAAACTGAATCTATAACCTCTCAAAACTCTCAAAATCTCGAATCTAAACAGATACTCCAACCCTCAACATCTTTGACAGCATTTTAGACACACTTACAGCTGTACATATGTAAGCATACACAAAATACAAACAATATTTCGTTAGAGGACATTTTTTGCCAATAGGGGTGCAAAATGGAAATAAAAATCACTTTTGATTCGCAAAGTTTTCAAAGAAACTTCTTCAGCGACCGACCTTTAACCTTGGAGGTCACACAAAAATTTTAAGCACACTTTTGCTTGTTAGAATCATGAAATAAATCGTAACAATAAAATTTTGTAAAAAACATCTTCAAGTTCAACTTTTGTTCATTTGATAAAAATTCCTGGGCCTCTTATTTATTTCCCCGCCATAATTTTCTAGCTAAATAGCCGTGGAGAGGCTTCCGCCAGGAAAATCAATCAATGTCTCTTTTTTAAGAAGTGGAGCTCCGTTTGACTTGAGACTGGAGATGATCTTGACATGTGCTCCATTTTCATACTGGGTTTTGGTTCCATTCCCTAACTATGTATGTAAATCTCACAATTCTCGCTACGCGAGCTCATACCGACAGCTCTTGAGTTGTTCCTTAACGAACGGAACAAGTCTTTACTCTGCTGAGTTTGGATTATGCACGTGCCTTGTATATGTACAATGTACATGCTAGTATACTGGTGAATATGAAATATGAAGAAGGAGCGGTGAGAAGTGGGCAGCATAAATAAATTTAAGCTATTAGACTATTCATATTGCGGCGAGCCGCGTCACTTTATTCGCTGGCATAATCATAACTGTGTTTGTGAATCGGTGGCAGAATTCCTGTTCGTGTATGAATATCATGGGCTGGATTTACGAACATGCTACGCTTTCTATGTATTTATAGCTGGTACATATAAGTAGAAGAAAGGAGAGAGCTAGAATGTAGAATTTAGTCCAGCTCTGTGATAAAGCGGCCAAGTAATTGGATTAGGGCATACCGACCGAATACACTCAGCAGGTTCCCTCTCGCCCTCTTTCTGGCTCTCGATCTATCTACAACTCGTTCTCAAACTCGGTTTCTCCGGCATTTTCACTCACTTTTTGTTCCTGTATGTATGTGTGTGTGTATTTGTTGTACGAGCTTTCTCCGTGTAACTGTACGTTGTTAATATGTATTTTGTAGATTGCACCATAGATTTGGACGTGAATGTGGATTGAAATCTGGATGCGAGATCTAAAGCCCATTTCTCGGCAATTTACCAAAGGAGGAACAGGAAACTCTAACAGTTGTCCGAGAGAACGAGAGAAGAAAACGGAGACGGAGACTCAGACTCAAGAAAGTTCACACTGCATTGGTTTGGCATTGCTTGGCTCGGCTTCATTGCTTTGGCTCGAGTTGTTGTAAATTGTAAAGCGGATCTACAAAGTTTGAATTAAGATGCAACGCCGCTGTTTCTTATGCACATTTCCCTCCCTGTTTCACAGCATATTAACAACAATAACAATAACCGTAAATATACACCTTTCACGCTTAATTACTGTCCAAAGGCTTTGAACCGCGCAAAACTTTGCTGTGCAAGAACAAGGCAAGGATTCAAAATGCTAGTTAATTCTGGATAATAATAACCTTAGCGTACTTTTGTACATTTACTTTTGCTGCGATTTGCAAACATTGTCGCCACATTTTTGAATAGGGGAGTCTAAGGCTACAATCAATGTGTGAAAACCTACAATTTGTACAAAAATCTATAATATCTCGTCAAAATCCTATTTTTTCTGGAATTGTTTACTTAAATTTCAAGTTTCTTCAGTTCTTCGTATAATGTGGAGGTGTTCCATCTAAATTCAACGTCGTGTTTACGGTTTATCATCAAATAGTGCAAAACTGATTGAATTACGTACATTAGACGGTCGAAGATTGATTGTTTAGACGAGACGGAGATGACAAGGAACAACCGACTAGACAAGCTTCTACGTATACATACATATGTAGCTCCTTGTTCCTCCAAATTTCAGATAGATAAATGAGCTCCAGTTTCAGATTTAGTCCTTTCATCCTTGTTATCAGCAGACTCATCGCATTTTTTTACTTTGTCTATCTCTCCTGGATTAGGTTTCAAAATGTTGACGTTGAAGATGATGAATAATCCCGGGGAGAAAGTAGTCTCTTATTTTTGCATTTATCTGTTTCCCTATTTGTATTTGCATTTACATTAACATTTGCTCTTTTTGATTAAGTCAAGTCTCCGACTTTTTACTCTACAAATTATGTACCCTGTTTACATCATGAAAAATGAAGGAGAAGCGTATCAAAAATATTATGCACATCGAAAGACAACTTAATTTTTTGCCCATAGCGCCGGCAAATTGTGTAAAAAAGATTCCGACAAAAATAAGAAATAAGAATGAGGATGACTTATGTTATAATTTTGAATAGGAAATGCAGCAAGGGATTCCGCCATTATTATTTTAAGACTAATGTATGCAGAAAAATGTTTGGAATAAGTTAAGGTAAGGGAACACAAATGAAAAGTAACATAAATAAAAGTAGGGCGACACCGACAAGTGTCGACCGTCTCTTTGCTGTCTTATGTACAAGCCTTTGTGTTCTATGTATGTATCTATAGTAAATACAAAGGTGCGTAATTTGGCTGTTGTTCCCGAGGATTTGCTGCTAAGTGTGTATGTGCGTGTTGAGTGCTCAGTGCTCAGCCTCAGCTTTTGGAAGGAAAGAGTGAGTGAGTAAACATTGGGAGAGTGAGCGATTTGCGCCAGTGGATGATCATTGAGCAAAGTGCCGGGGAAAGAACCATCTGATAAACTCTCTCGCCTCCTTGTCTTTTTCTTCTTTTTGTTCATTCTATTTATTATCCTCTTTCCATTCCTCTCCGTCATTCGCCTTGGACTTGAGCTCACTCAGACACGGCATGCATGATTAGTCGATGCGAGTGTTACTTAACTACAAAGAAGAGTCAACTAATGGCGTCGTAACTGAGCCAGCAAATAACTTGATTAGTTCTACGTACCCGACTTTCTCTCTCGTTCTCGCTCAGTGCTTTTATGTTTGTACATTGTACAGACAATGGAAACGGATTCTTTTTCTTTGGACAAATGTCATCGTCATTATCGTCAGCATCACCATCATCATTTCTCAATTTTTGACAACAAACAAATAATGACGACAAACGAAGGAAAAGTCAAAGGATTGCTCAACCTTTTTGTGCTTCACCTTTTTCAACCATTTTCCTCGTACTCGTGACTTTTGTTATTAATAGTACGAGAGGTTATTCAGATGTGTATGTGTATAATGGATTCTCTTGCATAACTTGATTTCTAATTTCCTAATTGTTTATTATTTTACCACCCTTTCAAAATATGCAAGGTATTCCCATACCTGCTGGTCTTTCTCCAGATCTGATTAGAACCGAGGGAATACAAATTATGTAAAACTTTTTTTTCTTGAAAAAGTCACAAAAATAAACTTTTTTTGCGTGGATCTCGTGCCGAGGAATTTGCTCCTATTGACTTGACTTCAAGGCCATTTTTTCCACGACATCGTATGTGTGTACATAGTTTTACGCAGCTGCTCCTTGTGCTATATTGTACATCAATGATAAAATTTTTAAATTCCTTCTTGCTGGTTAAAATAGGCCAAGGAATTTAATACTGTACTGCCATTAGCATTATTATTTATAATTAGAAGTGTGTAATTTTCAAAATTTTCAACTGTTCATCCAGTCATCACTATCATTATATAGACATTATATATGTGTGCATACCTGACACATGCAGATCGTCGTTGACAAATAAAAAACGCTTTTTGCAAGTTTATCGTACTTGTGTGTGTATACTCGCAGAGAGAATATTTACAATTTCAAGTGTGAAATGACTCATTCCACGGTTTTGCTACATGTTTATACATAATACATACCTACATAACGAAGCTCGCTGGAATTGATACTCCAATATTTGGAAAGTCCACACTTTTGCCAGCTGGTTCTTTTTTTTTCTTTTGTCAACCGAACTGCCAGCATAATCATTAGTATGGTTACGATTATGATTTTCCAGCAACGTACTGTACATTGTATGTATGTATTTATGTATCGTACCGTATTGAAATATGTTGTAGCGAATAATAAGCTAGTGTGATAAATTAGGAAATCATCATTTCTTGACATTTATTGTGGTCGACGTCTGTCTACGTATATATTTTAATAGACGTACAGTAATATTATTTTGTACTATAGTACAGTTACAACTTTTTATAGCTTCAGAAATCCCCACTTTACGCTCACCTTTACACCAAAATCGACGCACAGATGCTGTTAAATGAGATGCATGATGCTTCGAATGAAAAATCACGATGCTAACTAATATCTATACATATAATACACATGGAGTATGATCCCGAACAAATTATGATGTAGGAAATTATGCGTGTTCATGAAGCCTCTACTACATGTTGAAGGAGTGTCAACAATTTTTGATGTATGTATGTATACTCCCCGTCTTTATTATTATCACGAGAATTGGGACCGCATCATGTTAAAGACTCTAAAGACTCGAGTTGAACCAGAACGACGACTTTTAAGTTGAGGCGGTAGCCGACAGCAGAAAATTTGACTTCACCACTCAAGACTCAAGACGAAGAAGAAGAAGAAAAGGCAGAGGTAATAGAAAAAGCTAAGTTATGTGAAAATAGCAATACAGCAAACTATGCAGCTTTGAATTGGGAGGAGGCAGCGGGACGATTTGGCCTGTAGAAGAAGTAGAAGAGGAGCAAAGGAAAGAGAGATATATATACAATATACATACACATGGAAAGAGTGAGCAAAAAGACAGGCGACGTAAAAGTCATGATTTATTTACAAAGATACACCTGCCATCGCACAAATATACTTAGCAGCTTTTCTCCTGCGGTTGACTCAGCTCTTGGCTTTGGCTTTGGCTTCGGGTTCGACTTCAGCTTGACTTGGTATCGTATCAAGTGCGTTTTCGAGTTCATTTCTATGATTGCACACATCTTCATTCGCCATGGAATAAAGGTGTATCATTTCTGTTCACAATTGTCGGGTGTTCACTGTACATACAATACACTGTATATTGTACGTATCTACTTGTATTGTACTGTATGCGTTGGAACGAGAGTAGATAGATATAAAGAGAGCCCAATGACGGAATGACTGACGAGGAACTGTGAGTAAAGTGAGTAAAGTGTGAGTGCGGTTAGTCGCGTACATTTTCTCGACAGAAATACTATTATTACTATTACATACTTTTATTATTAACGACTACAACGACGAACGAACGACGACAGCACCAACCCCAAAATTTAAACCCCGCTTTGAAAATCTGCAAAGCTTCTATTTTCTATTCGCCGAAACGTGTGAGTACACATATATATGAATGTATGTCGAAGCATCATACTGATATACATAGATGGGAACATATACATAAGATGCATGTAAAAGTGTGTATTGCTGGTTGGCAGCAAGAATTCAAATTCAAACAGACAAACAAGACAGAGTGAAGAGTGCGAGACTGGATGGATGGATTTGAACATAATAAAAACGTTATATGTGAGCATGAGAGTTCCAATCCAAATGTTTGCAGGAGGAGCATTAAGCTGCTGGAATCTACGTGTTTGAAGGTATACTACGATACATATACATATATACAATATACATACATTCTGTTATGGGATATTAAGCTAGGCGACGAAGTATCAAGTAGCCGTGTTATAAATATTCGCTGAATGTATGTATGTACAGTTTTGTGCTTGACTCTACCATTATTGTGTCGTGTAAAATGTGGAATGTACCTGTGAAAAGCCAAAGCTAACATTTGACTAGCCTCCATCCACATTTCATCAGCCTGCATGTATGTGTGTCTAACAAGGAAAGTATGTATATGTACGTGTTGTATGCATACATACATGCATACATACATACATTCATGTACTTCAATATTGCATAAGGTAAAGTTTTCGCGTACTTCTTTCTAAACTTGGGAAAATGATCACTGTTCTGTTCAGTCCGTAATGAGTTTTTTGTATTGACACAAGCCAATTTTGTTGTACGTAGAGTACAACTCGCGCATCAAGTCTATAAACCAGGTTGTGTGTTTTAATTTTGAATAAAAAATAAATTTCACCCCGCCCACCGTCATTCCTAGAAGACTTGAAGATTTTTGAAATTTTAAAACAACTTACATTTTAAAATCATGTTTACACTTTAGAATCCTTTCTTGTACAGAAAAATTTTACAGTGCTAATTCGAAAATGAGTCTGTTTATTTTAGAACCCAGCACAGTGAGGGTTTACTGTAGGTGGAATAGTGGCAATAGGTAGGAGGAGATAAGCCGCCCATAATGACGGGGGCCAACATGTCATGTGGATATTTCATGTTGATGTACTTACTCTTTATTTGTGATTTCGGTGCCCTTTCTTCTCTTTTTGGCGATATTGAAGTGTGTCAGTCGTCTTTGCTAAAATTTGGATGGAAAAACGACTCGTGATGAAATGTTCAGCTTTCAGTATTCAATCTCAGCGGTAGTCAACAACTTACATGTTTATACACTCTACACATATAGGAAAAAATCTAATATGTAATATTGCCGATATGTACAATGTACATACATCATGTATTATTAGACTAAGGTATGCATATACAATGGATTGTGGAAAGTCACATCATGCAAAATATTGCACAAATCTGTGTACACTCTGTGCATATTATGTCATGTCTGATGATATTTGCGTGCTTGTCCTTGTCCGCAGATTGCGTTTTTCTTGCCCGATTATCCCCTCCGCCTCTTCTCTTCTTCATTTTGTCATCTTCATCTTCCCATCCGCACTCCTATCCCAAGTCCTCGTTGTATTCGTGTTTATATTTTGTGCATATGTATGTATATATGTGCATATATGTATATATATATAGCAAGGATGAAGATTTGGATGAAAGTGGAAGTGAAGTACATACATACATGGTTCAAATGTCGGCTCTTGTGTGCAGATACAGAAAAGGAATCAACAAATCCCCTTTTGAAATTCCAATTTCATGGAAAAACTGTTGCCCTTTTGCACGCAAAATATACATTGCAGACAAAAGGGAATAGAAATAGAAGAAGTACTGGGAAAATCTCCTCCCCCTCCTCAATTTCATCTTTTCCGCTGGAGATAGGAAAAGGAATAGAAACAGGAACACGAATACAGGCAGAAGCTCGGAAACCAATGTCAGTACAGTATATTCTCTCTATGCCGGCCCTATACGTTGAAAATCTTTTACTCTTACAGCTTTCAAAAAAATCTGTGATTTTGCTGTTTTTATCCAAAACATGTACACGAAAAATTACTTTTTAAGTATTTATGCCAAATTTTATGATAGAAAGAAAACGAAATTTGGGTGTTTTTTACTGGTTTGCATGTACCATCACAAGGAAACGCATATAGAGAGATTACATTGTACTGTAAAATTGTAGTACGTTCAACGTTCAGTCATACGCCACGAAGAAAACCAAAAGGCTTTGGCGTTGGCATTGACTTTGTTTGTATAAACGCAGAAGGCAAGAAGAAAAACCAAACCAACGCAAGCTCAACCAAACGATTGTCTCAATGAGTGAGAATGAAGTCTTGCTTGCACTTTCACTCACTCTCTCCACACACACACACTCACACACCATTTTCGATAAAGATGGAACAAAACTGTGACCCAGGATTGACTCCAGTCGAGCTCGAAACCGTTGACGGGAAAAATTCAAATTCAAATTCGGATTTGGATTCAAATTCAGATTCAGGCTCGAAATTGGGAGACGATGGGCGGCGAGGAAGAACTCTCTCTCTTTGTGTGTGGCTCTTCCTCTTTTTCTTCCATTCATATTTTATATTGAAAATGTATGGTGCAAAAGTGCGAAAACGACTGTAGATAAGGATGCTTTGCATAAGATAGTTTTGACTACGACAAGTACAAGGAAAAAGAAATAACAATTTGGAAAATAAATTCAAATAGGCTATGAAATCTTATGCTGTTCTATACACTTTCAAAATATAATCATAATTTTGAATAAGGGAGAAACTGAAAAGAAAATGCCAAAGTTCCCCAATGGGACAGGAAAATGAAGGGACAAAAGAGCGGAAGCGATAACCAACTGACTGTATAATGCTTATACAGCCCATTGACTCAAGATCGCGAGTGTGAAAGTGGGAAAAATGGAGAGAGTCGAGACAAAAATGATATTTTTTTTCATTCTTTGGTTTCTTTCTTGGTAGATATTTGCACTTGAATTTTTGTTCAGCTCATTCAACTTCCATCACCATCTTGCAGCTTTGGGCTAATCATATGTATACATGCATGTATATTCTTTAGAGGAAAGTAAAGTAATACAACTGCAAGACTGATTTTGTCTCGTCGCTTGTCTTTTCTCGAACAATGTCTGTTTTATCTATCTATATTGTATTGTACCAC
>JAQIVE010003912.1:0-15591 GCA_034698285.1 Sminthurinus bimaculatus | reverse complement strand
TGAACTCGGGCTCTGCATCACTGGGAGCCCATACAGTGGATCTCCTGTCGATCTCACATGATTTGGAGTCGAGGGCACAAAATGTCATTTTGACAGTTTGAGGAGCCGTGGGTTTTCTGCATACTCGACGGGAGGAACTCGTTTTATAATCAACAGTAATTGTTATAAATCACAAAGAATTTCTTTCTATTTCTTTCGCAAGGTTGTAATAAAATACAATTATTAAAGTTTATTTACGTATTATAACAAAAAAATTAATGAGGCATTTCAAAGTCTAAAACTCATTTTATGGGTTATAATGCAAAACTACAAGCTCCAAAGACCAGATTCGGTTACAATGAACAATTGTTTATAATAACAGACTTTAGTGTTCTTAGGTGTATAATATTCTGTGGAGCAATAACATTGATAATAAATTTATCGCATAAAAAGTTATAGGTCACACAAAATAGTATTAAATGTAATTATGTATGACCTACGAACAGGCCTATCTGTATCTACATACTACATACAATGAGTACAATGTATATTACATATATTACATATTACAAACGCATGTTAGATTAATATCTAAATCCTGTTACTAATTAGCAGTTATATACGTGCGACCAATAACAAAATAAAAAAATACAAATCGGCGATTAAAAAATTAAAAATTTACCTGTATAATGTTCCCAGGCTTCATATAATACTATTTATCTGCCTACAATATATGCTGAGTATCAAATATCCATTTTAGCTTTGACACCCTTCATTTTTTCTTGGGGCTTCTAGAAGAAGAAAATCCAGAGACTTTTCCATATCCATCTTCATAACCATCCTCCGAGATTTCATCATCCTCTTTGGGCATTTTCATTTTGACCTTGTCATTGCCCTTTTCTTTGTTTTCATCAGGGGGTGGTATATAGTATGTTATAGGGTCCAAAGTTATATCAGTAGAAGCAGAGTAAATTCTAAGAACTTCTTCGTTTGACGGTGATGTCAATGTGATTGTGGGATTCTGAATATGTTCTTGTTCAATGCCCGCTATCCTATATTCACTTCCTATGTCCCCAAGATCAGCAATATCGCTGAAATTAGTTCGCACAGAAAAGTTGTCTGACGTTGTCCTAATGGAAGATATTGTGTCACGGCTCATTTTTCGAGACGTCTTTGCTTTTTTCCTTCGGCACTTTAATTGACAGCAGAAAATGTCTTGAAAAGCTTGCTTGCCTGGGTATGTGAAGGTGGGATTGTTTAGTAGCCTAGAATTAATCAAATTTTATTAATTATAGAATAGAACATCTGTTAAAAATGATCAAAGTACATACGAGGCCATACTCGTACGTAAATTGTATCTTTCCTTATGTACTGAGTTACTGAGTACTGAACATTGAGCATGAAAAACTTACTTGAGCTCTTTATAATAGCGGTAAGCCACAAAGAAGCTGCCCAGAATAACAACCAAAGTCACTGAAGAGACTATCAGATAGGCGGCTCCAAGGGTTTGTAATAGATCAAGAACCTTCAATAGGCAGCCATCTTCCCAAATCAACTATACACATTACAATGAATAATAATTATTGTATGCATAAAAAAAAATTTCGAACTCCACCAATAAAATATGCAATATTTTTAGATTCAATTCAATAATCATGGTCAATAAAAAAAGTTACTATCGTCGGTTGGGCCCTGTAACGATCTGCTGGTATGATAGGTCTTCTTTGGCATTCTAAAACTCGGGTAGAGTTTGCCTACAATCAATCAATTTTGAGCCGGATTACAACTACAGGTATTATGTACAAATATTTAATTAAACGCTATAATATAAATTACATAAAGGGGGAAAATTAAGGCTTCTTGCAATTTACCTTACTTGTATCGGTGTGGCGCCTTTACAACATGAATAGGGAATCTCCACGTCAATGTAATTATCAGGGTCCTTTTCCCTCCAATCTTTATAACTTCGAACTCCACAACATCTCAACTGTGTTTAAAAATCAATTTGATACTTACAAAGAAAGTTTACACATTTAAGTACTTACGTAATGTCTGCGTCTTGTAAATTGTATTTTATTTTATTTGTACTAACAAGTACTGATAATAAATGCTAATAAAATGCTAATACGCTTACAAAGGCATGAGTAAAGTCCCACGTTTTCTGGGCCTCCTTGTCACTGCTATAATTAAGCATGACTTTTTGCATGGTCATTCTCACCTCGCTATATCGCACAGATTCGGTTAGCAGACACGAAAGAAAAAAGTCTGCTAGTGGAATGGGCAGGGTCCAAAAACCAACAATGAAATACTGAATATAAAATAATGCAAAAGTTATGTCAAATAATCTTCATTTAATTTCAGTGTGTACAGGTGTGCCAAAAAACGCAAAATAAACGCAAAAGCTATTACTCTTCTGAGACCCTTGTCCTGAAAGCAGCGTGCGACATAGATGAGAGTACCTCCCATCAAACAAACATAGAAATTCACGACGAGAAGAACGTAACGGGTCTTTTTAACAATCGTCGAGTAGGCATTATCACTTTTTGCCTTTCCCGACGTTATAAATTCGATTGTGTACAAAAAATGCCAGCTCATAACCCAAAGGCAAAAATCCGCAAGGAAAGTTGTCTGAAAATTTTAAGATGCTGATGTGTACAAGAAAAAGTGTGAAAAAACCTCTTATGTTTTACGATTTGTGATGAGCAAATTTTAGAGATTTGACACTTACCAGGAGAATGAATGACAAAACGTTGACGACAAATCGAGATGGTTGTATTCCTCTATAATTCTGGTGTTTGGTTCAAGGAAAACAAGTAAACCATTGTAAATTAATTTAAATTCTGGTTAAAACTACACAAAGTAATAGTCCTTGGGAAGGCACACGGATGTAATAAATATACTGAAGCCGAACATTTTTCATTGGCGAAAGTACTTATATACAATATGTACATACAGGTGCATGTGAAAGTGGAAAATGAAAGAAGAAAATAAAAACACACTTCATTCCGCTTACTTCTCCGCTAAGGGAATGGGAAGCCGGAGGTAGTGGTCGTGGCAGTGGGATCCTGTAAGCCGACTCGTCTTGGGCCCTCTTCTCATCGTGATACACGGCATTAATGAGTTGCTCATTCAACGCATTTTGTATGCTCTGCTCAACTGTCAAATGCTCGGGATGTTGAGGGATACTGTTTTCAACACTTGGCGAGACCGGTTCAGCCAGATTTGGCAGGCTGCGACTTGTCATTCCCTCGTGTGACATTGTGATTTCCAAGAGATTTACTCAACACTCAAAAGATTCTCTCACATTTACATTACGCTAGCCTCAATGTTTCCATTTTCCATACTTCATACTTGCATCTCTCTTCTAAGCAGCAGAACATCGCAGCTCATCTACACAAATCGGTGCTTTTTCCATAAGATACATGTCATCTTTTAGTCGTTTGGTTCTTCAAGAATGATTGTACGAGGATTCTTCCAAATGTTGATCCAGAACTGCGGAGCTGAACCGTGGAAAACAATAGCAAGAAAGGGATGGGAAACTTGAGGATTACCATGTACTTCCATGTTTCATCTCATCACAACAGTTGACTCTTACTTTTTTCTCCAAGAAACAATCGACGCTGGAGGTTCACACTGCAGATAATAGTGACAGTATGAATAGTCATAAGGGAGCAGGGCCATAAAAGCTCAGCTCTGTCAGAGGTCAGAGGTCGCAGAAGATGAGGAGCATTTTGGTAGATATTTTGCGTTTGCGTTTGGGCTCAAGGTTCATCAAAAATTAAAATTCAATAAAATGATGAATTGAAAATTGAATTTTACATTATTTATTTTTGCAATATGAAAGCCATTCCCAGGCAACGTAGACAGGAAACGCATTATTCTTATTCTTCTCCCTTATCCCTTATAGCTGCGAGCATGCAAAATGTAAAGCTTTTGTAATAAATTGCCTCACGTGTAACAGTCCTGGTTGAGACCCGAGGATGGGATGATAGCATCGTACTAACTGCAACTTAAAGCATACAAAAACATGTAAACACAAAAAATGTTGATGCAAGTTATCAATCGACAGAGCCATACATAACTTACTCAATATTGTACAACCACCAGAACAGGAAAATTCCATCAAACAGATATTACGGATGACCAATGACCAATCCATTTCATTTTCCGTGTGTATGCATAATATGTTATACGCATATTATACTTTGATTTTTATTTAATGAGGAGTAAATGCTTTGTGGCCTTCGATATTAGAAGAATTATCTTGAGAGAACTTGTCTTCTTGACATATTTTCCTGAGCCAGTCCGAATCCCCAGTGGCCGAAGGTGGTCCACAAGTCTTCGTTGGGAGTGAGGCAAATGATGACTCCAAGAGTGAATCAGACTCTTTGAATTTTCATACAATTGACCCACCCTCAGGAATAAAAAGGACTCGACCAGAAGCAAGCAAATGGTCCAAAAGCTGAGGATAATGACAGTTGGTAGAGGCATCACATGATGTAATTTCACCACCGTGTAAATAAACAGCCCGTGAGTCCACACGTCACAAAAGACGAGGACACCGTAAACGCTCCAAGCGTAGTAGTCATTGAATAGTTTATTAAGAGATTTGAGCCTTTGGTACCGTTTCACCATGTGCATGGTCAGCTGGAGTTTTTTTATGTTGTTAATCTCTAGCATCGTTTCCTCGGTTGACTTACTATTATAATTACAATGTATACATTGAGTAAATACGTTTTAGCAGCAATTGACCAATATGAGCAGCATATAAATATTTATACTCGCTTACCTCAGTTGCTCCAGCCAATATTGAGTTGACAGAGTGTAAACGGAAATTGTCAAAAATGACATGACTAAAGTGCACGAGGTCATCATGAGGTTAACCCACTCGAAAAACAAAAAGGTTCCAAAAATCCATAAGCCAAGCGACTTCGATGCACTGTTGAGGAAGGGGTGGACGAACGAGTACAAAAATCGCGGGTTCTGTGGCTGTTGCAGAAACATGGGGATCATGAAAAACGTTGATGCTGGCAAGATAATGAAACCAGTTGCTGGTAGCAGTTCGACAACGTCAAACTTTGAAAATGTGCCCTCGACTTCTATTTTACAAGGATTTTTGAATATTTAAAACTAAAATCTCAAATTTTTTCAAAACTACAAAAATTTGCAATGCGATGTAATTACACAATATTATGCCTTAAGAGTAATATCATACTTTGTTGATCCATGCGAAAGGTGAGCATGTGATTAATCCCAATGATATAAGTTCTCCTCCTCCAATACAGAGTCCGTTGAATGTACCAAGATACGAAGAAGATCATCATCCAGAGAAAATCCAGCATTTTATTGGTCCCCCGAGATAATGATAGCGAATTGGAATCTTGAGACTCAGACACTGAGTTATGGTTGTGTTTGTGTTCCTTCCAGACAAGAAAACTATTGGCACAGTTATACGTCTGATATACAGACTGGAGAAAAAGTAAAATTATCACAGATCTCCATTGTCGCACATAAGTCCGGCTAGACAGCTCGAAGCTGCCGCTTTTTGCATTATATTTATAAGGGAAAACTCGAAAGAAATGGCCGATTGACAAGAATCTCAAGAATCCGACGAGACACTGTTTCCTCAACATTTTTTTCTGCGTTTGACTTTGACAACAATACTAAAGCTCGCCATCAAAGATCGAAAAAAGTACATAGACAATAATGCATTCTTTTTCCACACAAGGCTAAAAACCGCTGTATTGAGTTGAGAAGAATCAAGAATGAAGGAATAAGGCCTTGAGCAAGAGTAAACTAATTCAGATTGAAAATTCAGCGTGACTGCCTGATGAAAGAAACGTCCGACTGCCGAATACGAATATACTGCACAACTTTTCTCTCTGTCTGCATATCCGAAAAAGGTATTTCAATTCGAGGGAAATATTCTTAGAAGCTATGTGCATTACATTTGTGTGTATGTAATAGGTAAGCCCAAGTCGGCCGTGTTGATGACATTTATCTTTGACAGTATTGATTATGGTGCAATGAAGAAATGCGGGAAGCATTATTTATAATTTTTTTAATTAATACATAGCAGTAATGATAATCATTATTATGATAACTGGCATTACATTTCTTGTCTCAAGGAATGCAAAGCTTCCCTTGCTTATTTATTTCTTTGAAGGTGAGAGATAGACATTACGATTCTAGATTTTACTAATAATGCACCTACTGTTGGCTATGTGTTTAATTTAATAGCGATAAAATTGATTTTTCGTTGAATCTGTAATATGCGACGTGTCGTTAAATTCTGTCATTGACTTTTGCTTGGTGTACTTATACGCTACAGTCATGACGCCATACCGTGCATTTCAATATTTTCTCACGTCACAACTTTGGCCCTGTTTTCTTTTAGTCTTATTGGCATTCATTTTCAAATAATTAGTTTGGGTTTTTATACATCATTTATTAAATTCGTTGTTTTAAATTAAGTTTTTAGTAAACTATCTTGCACGCAAGTACGGTGCTTACTATTGCAAACATTTATGTTACACTGATAAATATGCATATTGTACGTGCGTATGCGGCGACGGTGAAAGTCGTCGGAGTGAAAGTCTCATGACGGTTTACAGGCTCTACAGCAACAGCAGCAATCGCTTAAGTATTTGACAAAATCAAAGTCCATTGGCGAGCCTTCAGTGTCTCTGTATAAAAGTGTAATATTTTGTATTTATACAAGGAAGCACAGAAAATATTGAAAACGTTGCAACGTTAATATTTTTAATTATAAGCAGTCAAAAATTCATGCCAATATTTCAAAACATTCTTCAAACCTAATGGATGAATACAGTCTGGTGCAGAAATAAATTGAGAGGCACTAAAAACGGGAACAAAAAGAGTGAAATCATATTATTTCAGGATTTTTACTCTCAAAAAAATACTCAAATAGTTATGTCGTAAGTCGTAAGAGATACGAAGGACTACAAAATACGATGAATGACAAATGCATAAATTCATAAAGTTATTTATTTTAAATTTTAACAGCTGCACTTACGTGAACGATAATGTTTGAAGTGTATCCGTAAATCAAAACGTGTCCAAGATCTCGATTGGCGTAATAGACGTCGTACAAACAGCCGTCGGACCAAACCAGCTCATCTGTCGTTTCATTCTGACACTTGGCAACTTGAGACTGCAAATCAAAGCGGAAGAGCTTTTCCCATGATATTTGTATAACTAGGATCCACTACAAATTTTAAAAGGTCAGAAAAAATTCTGCATAATATGTGTAACAGTATAACATGTACCGCATTTCGACAGCAAGATACTGGAACTATCCAGTCAATTATGTCTTCTTCGACTTTCATTCGATGGTCCCAATTTTTCCAGCCTTGGTGATCCACACCACAGCAATGAAACTGTCATTTTAATAACGACCTCAATTCAATTTTATGCAACTTTAGGCTTAGTTTAATACCATTAAGTTTTCATCAGAATAATAAAAAGCATCATCAGGTTAAGAATACGCGTCATATTATTTTCAGCAATAATTTTATTACGTACATAGTTTTGCACTTTGTCCCACGCTTGTTTGCTTTTTGGGTCTGAGTCGTACAAATTCAAGGATTCGAACATGAGTTTCTCAAGCAGAGACGGGCTGAAGTAACCTATCATGAGAATGTTTGTCAGGAGGTTGAAACATGGAACTATGAGGAATATGGATGAATAGAGATAATACTGAAAAATAAACCATAAATAGTACACAGATTTTATTTATTCGAAATTATTGCAACATTAGCGTCATTCCAAACACATTTCATAAAAACTGTAAATAAATAAGCCATAAACAGTACATAAGAGGGAAAACGTCTCACCCCGCGTAGAAACCAGTGGGTTTTTTGAGTACAGCAACAAACTCTTTTAGTTGTAGAGAATATAATCGTAAAAACAAACCATACAAATACGAATGCCAGTACAGAAACTGTCCGTATAAAAATCAAAGGTTGCATCATAATGATATACTTAACATATTCCAAAATATCAATAAAAATATTTCAGTAATGTCAACAAGGGATAAATTATGTAAAAAGGTCGGGGAGACGGGGAAAAGTCGTACCAGACACTATCATAAATTCTACAGATATTAAAAATGGTACTTTTGACTCTACACGAAACTCCAGAGCGAATTCAATCGGCCAAAATGTAATAGTTAAATAATAGGCGCAGCTCACTGCAGCTACCGTCAACTATATAAATTTGAGTACAATAACAAAACCTGATTATTTTAGGCCATAATTATATGTGAAAAATTATTTTACGATGCTTTTACATTAAAATTTATTAGTTAAATAGACATTTACCAATTTGTGTGTGGTATTGTGAAAATTTTACAGGTGTTTTTATTAGTACTTACGAAATGTAAAATGACACAGACATATAGACATCCTTTATAGGCTTTCACTCCGCAGATGACGAGATGAACCTGAAAATAAAACAAAAAGTATTTTCAGGAAAACAGTGCTGATGGTCTATGAAATTTCGTGTACATTCTAAAAAAGCTGCAAATAAAGTACAGTGTATACTATATACTGTATGTATAGTGAATAATGCTTGACATGGAAGATCATTTTGAGTTTGAAAAAAAGGACTGACAACACTCAAAATATTTTCGGGCGGAGGAGCTGCAATGCATATAGACTTCGATGCAACGGAGCCTTTATTGTCGAGCTGATGATCGGCGCGTTTTTTCCTTGGGTCCTCTTCCCTTTTAACAAGGCCATCCTGATGTTTCTCCTCATTTTTACTCGGCGTTCTGGACCTATTAGCTGTGTTCGCGCTGGCTGTTGAGTGCCTTCTCTTGTCGGAAATATTATGTATATTTTCCTCCTGGACAGACTCATGCTTGTTTTTCTTATCTTGAGAGTCAGTACTTTCACTTTTGACTTTGTCCTTCCTGTTTTCCCCACTTGTTATTGAACGCCGCTGGTCATCCTCTGGTTTCACTTTGTTGATGGTCATGTTGTAGGTATAATGTGTCTTTGCTACTTTCAGTCGTCCCAAGTCAAATCAAGTTAGTAAAACTCTTTTGGCTTTGTTTGGCACCTTAGTTGGAATTGGAAAGACTTTGGTGACCTTTGATTGACTTCGTCGGACATCCAAGTCTCCTAGAAGAAGTCATAAACGGCCTTTAGTAATTTCCGTATCAACTAAGGTTTAGAGCTTACAGCTTTTTTCACGAACCACGACCACCTGGACTTGTATAAAGTTGCTGTGATTTAGAAATCCTAGTTACGTAATATGCATTTTAGGTAAATCAACGAAAGCGCAAATGTAAAACGTGGCGCGTGACTGAACAGTGCAAATGTGTGGTGTAAAACTGGAGTTGACAAAGGTGATAATACGAATTTTTTTCTTTTGATTTGAAGTTACACTTGGAAAGTTTATTAACGACGAATGAGAATTGAAGCAATAATATTGCAGTAGAGATACAATTTTAATGCATAATTTTCGTAGATTACAAACAAAAATGATAAAGATAGCAAGAAGAAAGTTCCCCGAGTACATTTTTAATGTGTGCTGCTTTCACCACCAACAGAAGTTACTTTAATTTATGTACAAATGCATGCATACATATTCACTTAAGAAAGCATAGTTCATGATCCATTATACTTAATACAATAACAATGTAATATGACACAGGTGGTTAATGAAATAATATGAGTAGCAGTAATTAATTAGTAAAACCTAACTTAAGTACGCATTTTTAATTCATTACTTAAACTGACAGAAATCTCAACTTTTCATCATTTTCAGCATTTTTACATCATAAAACATGAATAATTAATCCCTAAGAAATTAGAAAGGACATCGACCTCATTGTGAATTGATGCATTTTTTATCATTTATAATATAGTTTTTTTAATATTCAAGTCAAGTCAAAAGTTATGCTTTCAAAAGGCGCTGGACTTTGGGCGCAGGAAAAGACTGATAGGGGTCAAACTACGGCGACTGATTGTTGAATTGGCCTTTGGGTGGCTCAAAATTTTCTTGGCCTGGGCAAGTTTCTCCTTTTTTGCTTTTATACAGTCAGTGCATGTTAAATCATGATAGTGTTGGTAGCAATAAGGTTGATTGTCCACCGCATAAAAGGACCGTTCATCCAAAATCAAGTTGCATTCCTGCAATATTGCAATACATAATGTGAGTACCACAGAGTGAAAATAAAAATAAAGATTTAGCCAAATAATATCAACTCATTGTCAGACTCACCTGGCAAATGAAACAAACGGGATGGTATTCCTTGCCAAGGGCGATGACTGACTCTCCAGTAAGAGCCTCTCCAACAGGTCGGGCACAAGTGTGGCATTTCGGAGCAAATAATTTTTTCCAGTCCGATTTGCAGTATGCCTTGTCATTCACTTGAATGTAGTTGTCCTCCTTGAGGATTTTGTTGCAGGCAGCACAGCGGAGGCAGCAGTCCCGATGAAACTGCTTTCCCATGGCCCTCAATCCGTCGTGCCGAATCGGCTCGGTGCAAAAGTCACACCGAGGCGAAAAGAGTTTGTGGTAGTCATCCTCACAGTAAACCTGACCATCAACCTTCCTAAAATTGTTCCCTGGAAGTGGTCGTGTACACTCAAAGCAAACAAAGTGGTCGGCGTGGAATACCTGACCAAGTGCAATTGTGGCATCCTGCATCAAAATTCCAAAAAACGTTTTAGTCTCAATGATCCAAATTTCAACGGTATGATACGATAACATTTTGGATGTCTTCCTTTTGCTGTCTTTATACCTTTTGATCCCTCACAGGGAGGTGGCATGAGGCACACTTTGGTGAAAACAAGTCATGATAATCAAAATCGCCTAAAAATGCAAAAATTCAACGGGAAAAAATTAAACTCTAGTATACTTCGCCACCTCAGGTTCAATTCGACCCACAATGCACAAACTCACAGTAAAATGCTCCATTTCTTTCGTAAAAGTTGGTGGGGCAAATTGTGTCGCCACATTTTTTACAGGTGAAGCAGAGCGGGTGGTAGTTTCGCTGGAGGATTTTTAGTGGCTCCTCATAGATGGTTTTGGAGCAGGCATAACACTTGGAGTAGAACAAGTTTTCATAGTCACTGGTACAATAAGGCTTGCCCTTGACCTCGTGATAATTGTCAAAGCTCAACTGCTTATTGCACTGTGAACCTATAAAGTTGGAAGTCAAGAGAAATGATTGATTTTGAAATTTTCCTCGACATTTTCTCCAAAAGCCACAAAAAAGTAGAATATTCTAACAAAATTACTTACAATGAAAGCAGTCACGATGCCATCGCTTGTTCAGAGCGAAGATCTCCGGCAGATCAAAAATCGGAAGCTTGCACGCATGGCTAGAAATACGATTTAAAAAAAATTAAAACAACAATAATCGTAGGAACGATAAAAAGCACGAATAATATGCTCGATAATCACTAACCATTCTTTATGTCCAATTGGTGAAGGGGTCGTTGGAGACGGAGTGCTTCTCCAGTCCGATGAGACACTTTCCAGCGAGCCTCTCTTCCAGTGTAAATCCTTGAGACTCTTAAGTCTCACCGGAGTATCTAATAAACCACAACAAAACACAACAAAAAATATTGAAAATTGATGAAGTCACAGCACAGTACACAATATTTTTTCTTCAATGAGCAAGAAACCGAAACCGAATACTCACAAAATTATTGACTGATTAGCACTAACCTTGACGTTCCCTTACAAAAACCATTTTTTCTACTGAACTTGCTGGGAAAATTAAACGTAAAAGATAAGTGAGGTCAAAACTTGATACTAATAGGTGTCAACTCGTTGCCGTTCTCCGACAGACTGAAATTCTTTGGAAAAATGCTGTGAAATTTATTGAATAATCGAAATCAACTTTATAGTATCATTATCGCCTTCTACTCTCTCAAATACCCCAACATATCCTTTATTATGGACTCGAGGAAAAATATCATGCAATATCACAACAAAAAACTGCGTGTCAAGTCCCTGGTTCTTCCATTATACTTTTTTCTCCCTTATACATATCATAGTGTACTATGTACTTACAATAAGCTGAAAATGTGTGTGTATTTGTGGGACAGGGCAGGTAGTGAAACAGCCAATAAAATGATAGTATTCTCGGCATGTGCTCTGTTTCTGCGTGTGCATTAGTGTATGCATAGTTATAAAGTACGCTATGAATAAGGTACACTCCGTCATTATTATCATGACCTTTTAAGGTTCGGCTGCGAAATACCACTAATATACTTATGGTTCTCTCGATCACAAACACACACACACACACTAAAAAAAGGTGAGAGAGAGAGAAACGTGCAAAAAATAAAAAGAAGTAAATAGACAACAGCAGGATTTATTTTTGTTTGGGCCTCCTTCATAACATTGTTCATAAGTGTGTAATAATAATCATTTTCAGGATTTACAAAAGCAAGCATATAGAATACACGTAATATGTAGAGTCGATAGTACAATCATGATCAACATCAACAAGAGATTGGAATCAGCGAATGAGTAGAGAGCATCTCGCTTTTTTTTGCCGTTCTCTCTTCATTTTTTCTTTCCTTTTCCCTATCAACTAACTAATCAAAGGAAAACACACACCCAAAACACATTAAAAGTAATTATGTTGTCCATAAACTCTCCATAACTCCACCATTGATTATATTACATACACAATGTGATACACATGCATACATTATTTCTTAAAGTAATATCATTATTGAGCTATTCTATAGATGATGAATGTTTGTCGTGTAGTGTGTAAGTATATGAATATTGCATTTTGTGTCTAATTTGGACGGTCGGCGTACGCGTATGATGAACCTCTCCCTCTGATCTGATTTCTAAAGAAATAAATAATCATGATGATGACCATCTAGTCATAAAGTCATATGTGCATATAGTCAGAGTAGAAAATATGAACGCGTTCATCATTACATCTTTTCTATTAATTTTCCTCGTTATACATACATATAGAAGAAAAGCTCAATCAGAATTTTCTTTTCTATTTGCAGAGGCTTATAAAAGTACACATGTATATGTATATGCATAGATGTACATTGGGCATGATGTTTTCTTCTTGAGAGTTGAGAGTCTGCTTTTTTTACTTTCTTGCCCAAAATACTCCAAAGTATTAATTGGACGTCGGCCCATCGGTCACCTGTCAAATTTTTCAAGATTCATGATTGCATGTCACAAACTGTAACTTATTGCAACGCACAAAGTTACTTTTTTATCAGATGAGACTAATGTGTAATTTTCTTTTTTTAGCTCCAAGCTCCAATATATTAACTATGATTTTTGGAGGAAAAACAAGTTTTTTGGGATACCTGTGTAATAAAAGAGTTCAGTTGAGGATGCATCCGTATTTATGTAAACAACAAGTAAAAGTAGTAAAATAAATATATTATGTAAACAGTCTTCAAAGTCTAGAATTGATAATGGAGAGGAAATAACGTAGAAACGTATATTATTTGGGTTGCTTGATGTGGGAAAATTAAACATTTTGTACATTGAGCAAGTTGCTTAAAATGATGTACTTTACGGAAAAGTTGTTAAATTGAATTGTCGCATGACTGTTCAAAAAGTTCATGGTAAAAGGATACATATGGAACATCTAAACAGACATCTGTTTAAGGATATGTTTACATTTTACATATACATATTATGTGCATACAGGTAAACAAATAAGTGTAAACATAAACAAATCTTTAAATTTTAAATGGATTTATGGATTAAATCAGGAAATTTTTAAACAGGAAAAAGAATATTGCTGTTTTAGATGATGGAAATAGTGGGACAGTATGGCTTTATATAGAAGTTTACATGCAAATTTAATAGGAACAGTGCATTTTTGATTGCATACTTATTTACATATTAGTAAAGCGCTGGAGTCGGACAGACTGGAGATGACAAAGAAGGTCTTCTAGGCTTAATTAGCCTGAGAAACCTGAAAGGACAACTTAAAAGCACATATTATACGATTGTATAAAAGGCCTGAGCTCTGAGATGATGTTGACTGTTGACAATGTCAAACAATAACGCAGCTGGAGATAGCAATACTATTACATACCATTAATGTTAATGTTGTGTAGTGTAACCTATACCTATTAGAGAAGAATGTACATTGTAGCAACAATATTACGTGTGGGCTTGACCAGCATTCTTTGGAGATGAGCATTTGAGAGGAAAGATGAGACTGATGACCAGTGATTGGGTTGAGAGACGAGACAAGTTCAAGAGTAGATGTTGTGAATTAGGCTTGCGTTGGATGTTGAATAATATATACTTTTAGCTTGATGCAGGCAAAGATAATTTTATAGCATACGGATACATTGTAAAATAATTAGGAATGCTATAAAGTTACAAGTTACAAGACCATATAAACGTTATGAGATTTTGATTTTATGACATGGTCACTGGAAATAAGGGGAAATGGAAACACGTAATATTATGCAGAGAGCTAATGAGAATTATTTATTGATGAAATTAAAATTAAGGAAAGCACATGCGTTAAAATGGATTGAAAATGTGGGGGTGTTACACTATACAGTACATGCATACATACATAGTTGTAGTTGACACACGCAAACAAAAAGATTTTTTGTTGAAAATGTTGCAATACTCATGATAATATTTATGTTGTAGTAATAAATACGGACAAAGATATGATAGTAGGTATACTATATACTATGTATATTATGTATATCTATAATGTGATTATACAGTTTGGAAAAAATTCCTGGATCCACCACACATTTGAACCTCATTCGTATTACCTATAACCTGGAATGAAAACATATTATGCAGTTAATTTGAGCATAAACTAGAAACAAACTAAAAATCTGACCATGTTCTAGTATTATTATCCATGTATTCGATATTGAGACACTAAACTGCGTCGAGAAAAAGTTTGCGGATTCTATTTTTAAAAGCTTTATATAATAAATGATTATGGTTTTCGAAGGTGAAAGATCGAGAGCTTGCTGTAAAAAACTTGTAAATCTAAAATTGGATTTTTTTCTCTCTTGGTCTCTTCCAAAATCGGAGCCTTTTCTTTATATGTACATACACTCCAATTACTGGTTTGAATTTAAACAAGCGAATAAACTATGGGTTGGATTGGCAAAGAAAAAACTGTGCAAAATTCACAATCAGTTTTTAATACATTTAAATATTTCTATTGGAATATTAATGTAGTCCAAGTTTATCACAAGGAAAAATCAGTAGATCTATTTAGAGTTTAGAGGAGAGTACACTGTACATTGTGCATATAAGTACAGAAAATACGTATGTATACCTACTGTAATTCATTTGCAAGATGTATTCCATCTTGTATTATATTTTATGTCATTTCTAATTTCAAAAACGCATCAAATAAACGTTAATTGAAGTCACTGTATAAAAACTGGAAGTCTATCAGTCTAAAGTTTTGGCATCAGTCAGAAAAATATCTATTGAATACTGACTGGTTCATCAGTTAAAGCTTGCATTCGTCTTTCGTCTCGTTTTTGAAATGGGATGCGGTTTATTTTTCTTTAGGTACTTTTAAAAATTCGAGATCACAAAAAAGTAGATAAAGACTCCTGTTACTCTGACCTTCTAACC
>JAQIVE010003911.1:0-15592 GCA_034698285.1 Sminthurinus bimaculatus | reverse complement strand
TTTTGATAAAATTTATTTCTAAGGGGTATCATGAAAATCCCATCAAAAATTGTCAATCTTGTCAAATCTTGTCAAATTCCTATGGGATTTTTTTGTAAGGGTAGTAACAATAATAATAATAAACGTAAGCATATAATAAATCGAGCCGAGTGAGTATAAGTATATAAGAATATACTGCGTGCGGGTGGTTTGTGTATTTATTTATTTATTTTGTCCAAAGCAAAACAAGCCGTCCGACCACAAGCGAACCCAGGTTATACATATACATATCATACATATCTGTACAGCATGAAGCCAAAGCCAAGTCTCTGCCTGGAGAATCTGGAGAAGAGCTGGAAAAGCTGGAGAGAATGAGAATGAGAAACGGTTGCTGTGTGTGGGGAAAGTAAATCAAAGTTATTGAGTTGGGAAGTGAGTGCACTGAATGAAATGGAATGGATGGAGATGAAGATGAAGATGGAGGTACAAGGTATATAGGCACAAGTAGAGGAAGACTGGAGCTGGAGAAACCTCCAGACTTCATCATCCTACCCATATATGTACCTATGTACATTGTATGTATGAAAACTGGAAAGGGCAGCCTCTGGAAGCTTTTGTATTGTCATCCAGTACATTTTCTCCAGAGCATACATACATACATACCTACATAACCTACAGTGTGGCATCAATTCATTCACCTTTCCTGTTTATCTTTCTCCAGACTCCAGACTCCAGCCAGCCAACGAATACAGATTCCAGATTCCAGTTCAGATTCACATCCAGATGTATATGCATATATTTATGTATGAAACATGGACACGGAGCCCCACACCGCACCACAACCACTTGCGTTCCCTACACAGAAATACTGAGCGTTGAACACCTTTCTCCAGTATTCTCCAGCAACCTGAGATTCCAGCATACAAAGAGCCCCGACCACTTTTGAATATTTGCCACAGCTCTCACCACATGACAAATTTTAAGGGGGAGAGAGAAACGTTATTGACGACATATTTATGCCCCTGGAATCCGAGTGCAGATTGTGCATATACATAAACAACAACGATTCTCCAGTCTCCAGTCTCCAGCCTCTCATTCCAGATTTTAGACTCCAGATTCCACTCCACTTGTTTCTGTGCAACTAACGCCTTTTGCTAATTAACAGCTGTCAAATACTGCACACTGATATTTATATTATGGAGATTCCAGATTCCAGATGCATATTATATATACAAAATACAAACAAGCATAGAGGATGAACTGAAAGGGGGGACCAAAGCCATTGAAAACAGAGCTTCAATTCCTCCCGCTCCATTTGAACTATCTATCTATGGCTCTGCCTTTTCCCTGAACTTTTAACTAGCTGGCTGAACTATATGATAATATTCTAGGTAATAAAGAGAATTGTGGACTTACCTCCTTCGTCAGTCATCACGGAGACGGTCGTCGGGGGTCCTGAATCATCAACAACAGCAAAAACAACAAAACAACAACACCCGCCAATTAGTAAATTTAAATTTTATTATGTACTGTACATATACAAAATATATTATCCAGGTTCTAAACTTTAGCGGGAATATATATAAGCTGTCCAGGTTATTATTATTTGCATTATTGTTTTATTTACGAGTCTGGATATTAGACCTCAAAATCAATTGGCCCTAATTTACTGTTCGGAGTCAGACTTTTGTGAGCCAGTAAATAAACACGTAATTGGCCCTTTGTCGACAGCTGATCAAATTAACCTTAATTAACTGTCTAAATATACTGCACAAGTTTCGTTGCTCTTTGCTCGGTGTATTTATTTTTTAATTTTAGGCTGTAAATGCTACCCGGGTAAAAATAGAAAAATCGGGGAAATCACTCACCGAGACCCTCCGGGTTGTACACCTGCAGGGACACCAGGTACTGGGTGAACGTCAACAAGTTTTCGATCGTGTAGGTCTGAAATTGGAAAAAAATAATTTTTTAAAAATTTATATTATGCATAAGAATTTTTGTAAGGGGGGATAAATTATAAAGAAAATTCCTATAGGAAAAGTTGGTGAAAAAAAGTGGGTAAAAAATACTACATACCTTGGCATTGGGGTCTCGGATGTAGATCTCCTGCATGTAGTGACTGGCGGTGTCCTCCCGGGGTCGGTAGGCTAATCGGTAGCCCACAAACTCCCCGTGGATCGTGTTCTTGGGCGGGGGCTTAAACTTTATCCGGATTTTACTCGAACTCACGTTCACCGCCGTTGTGATCACCGGCTTGCCTTCAGGTACTAAAGAGAAAACCAGACAAATTTTTATTAACTTTATTCGTTAATTATTATACTACAATTAAAATTGGTATTAACTTATAACTATACTTAAATCCAGTAAAACCTTCACCATCAGTCATCGAAACCAAACTTTTGACAATTTTATTATGAAAATTCTACCCTTAGAAAAAATCGTGGGAAATAATCCCATGAAATGTCGGCAGGATTTTGACATTAAAATCTTTTAAATAGATTTTAATAACTCGTCAAGAAAATCTCGTCAAATTTTTTTTCTACCCTAAGAAAAACTCCTATATAAAAGTTCCACAGCCAAATCTCCCGTAAAATCCTATGGGAACCGAATTTACAAGAAAAATGTCTTTAAATTCTATGGGATTTCATGGGATTTTATCGTCATAAAATTAAGTATTAAAAAATTCTATGGGATTGCATGGGATTTTTGCCATAAAATTCAATAGAAAAAATATAGATTCTATGGAACTTCATGGGATTTTTTTGCCATAAAATTCAGTATGAAAAACATAAATTATACGGGATTTCATGGGATTTTATCGTCATCCAATTCAATGCTTGGCCAATAAAATCCTACGAATTTTTTTCCTGTCAAATTCCATCAAAGTTTTTCGAGATTACATAAAACCTTTTCCTAAGGGTAGCATAGATATAAATACTTAATTAATTTAAATTTAAAATACACTTTCTCCGTGTGTACGTATTTTACACCATAAAACCTACCCCATCTAAAAAAGACGACCCTCAACACCAGACACCAGACTTTTGTGTCGACTTAAATAAAATGCATCCCCCGATTCAATTTTCAATTTTCAACTCCAAAGTATTCATTTCCCGCTTTTTATGATGCATTCAGCTAATTACCACGAACAATGTCCTCATTCACTCCTTCCTTCCTTCATTCTTCCATCCAACTCAAGTTTTCACAAGGAAACTTGAATTTGACTTTGAACCCGAATACCGAATCCAAAGCCGGATCCGACTTCTAAATCCGAATCCGGCTTGAAAAGTTTATGGAGCGCAAATATGCAGAGTCAATTCAATTTTTTGGCCTTTCGAACGTTCCCAGTGACAAAAAGTGTGGAGAGAGTGTACACTGTACACACAGAAAATCGACTCAACTCGAGTCGAGTCAAGTCAAGTCAATTCAACTTGACTCAAGTTGAGTCGACTCAAGAACAGAAGATTCTTGTGTTTCCAGTGTCACTGCATTTTCCAGCTCCAGTTCCAGTTCCAGTTCCAGCACTTGGCCATGAAAGGAAGGGAGAGAGAGATTGAAAGGGCTTGGGAGAAATTAGGGAAATGAGCTCCAAGCCGACTACTGACTAGACTCTTCCCTCGACTCCGCTGTCGACTCTCGACTTGGACTGGATCGGAGGGCGGAAAGTGGGGAATAAAATCATATAATAATAATTGATTAGTTTCCATTGTTCCACATAATTGGGATTAATTGAGCTTTTCTCTCCACTCTCTCTCTTTCTTTCATTCTAATACAGAAAATGCAAGCAAGGAAGCCAGAAAGCGGAGGGGAAAAGGCAAAATTGTCTGTCCAAAGCCCGGCAAAATGTCCCCGAATGCGGGTAAATACCCACCTATAATACATGTAGGGAATCGTCAGCAGTTGTGACAAGCGTCGTCGTCGTCGTCATGTGCAGCCACAGTCAGTCCACAGGGAGAGAAAAAGAGTGAGTGAGTGAGTGTGCCTACACATCTTATGATTTTATTACACTTTATGCTCTATTATAGAGCCATGTTTTTTGTGTATCCATAATAATTTTTTCCCCTGCTGACTCTTCCTCCAATTTCTCCTCCTCCGTATTTTCCTTCTCCTTTTCTTTTTCTCCTTCTTTTTCCTTTTCTCCTTCTTTCCCTTTTTCTTTTCTTTTTCCTTCTCCTCCCGTCCAGGAATTGATAGCCGTAAAAGTCTCGGTCGTAAATGCGAGTTGAAGCTCCGACTCAAACCAGAACCAGAACTAGAAGTAGAACCAGGACGAGAATTTCGAGCTCAAATAGGAAAACGCAAAAGACCCAAAAGATGATGATGAAAAAGAGGAGGAGGAGAAGGAGAAAGAAATGGAGAAAAAGGAGAAAAAGCATATAAAGAGGGAAAAGGGGGATCTAAAGTCTGGAGGAAGGGAACTGGGGAGGGGAAAATGCTGGAAAATAGTGGAAAATACTGCAACTGAGAAAAGTGGCAGAAGTTATCCGGTTGAGGAGAAATTGCAAGAGTTGCTTCTTCCTCCTCCTCTCCTCCTTTTTCTTATTTTCCTCCTTTTCCTCCTTCTCCTTCTTTTTCTCCTTCTCCTTCTTTTCCTCCTTCTCCTTCTTTTCCTCCTTCCTTTTCTTTTCCTCCTTCTCCTTCTTTTCCTCCTTTTTCTTCTCCAGCTATTTGTGCTTCTTTTTCATTTTTTTCATTTTTCTCTCTCTCCTCTCTTTTCATTTTCGTTCCCCCCTCCGCGAGGCTGTTAGTGTATGTGTATGCATGTATATTTATATTCTGGAATGAAATGGCTGGAGTTGCTGGAGGATGATGGGCAATAATAATATGTGGGGATGGATGCGCCGGAGGAAAAGCAAGAAAACTGAGGAGGAGGAGGACGACTCTGTCTTCTACTTCTTCTTCTTCGCCTGAAAGCAAAGCAGCATACTTATCTCTGAATTCATGCACAATGCACACACAGGCTGACTCCTCTCCAGTCTCTTCTCCAGTTCTCCAGTACTCCAGGAACAGAAGAGAGACAGAAAAGATGGAGCTGGAGAAATGATGATGATGATGATCATCATCATCATGATCCTCAGGATTGGTGTTGTGTTGGATTTGGATTTGGTGTTGGTCCTTGACGCGATCCTTCTTCTTCTTCTTCTCCAGTTCCTCCAGTTTTCTCCAGTCACTTGAATCTTGAATCTCTTGAATTGCTTGTGCTGCAAAGATTTTTTGGCGCCACATGCCAAAACACTCGCATATGCTTCGACTTTCTCCTACCCCGCTTCCCCCTTCTTTTCTCCTCCTCCTCTTAAATCTCCTCAACTGTACAATTTTTCTCCTCCACTTCATTCATTGCATCGAGCCTTGCGTTGCATTGTAATGAATTTTGCTTTCACTCACTCACTTTCACTCATTCACGCTTTCACTCTGACTTTCACCAAGTCAAGTCAAGTCTGTGCATTTTATTTTCAGTTCCCTCTTCAACTGACTCTTGTCTAATTTTAATCCCCAATTTTTCGGATTTTAATTCGGATCCTTTTGCCTTGCTAAATTGTATGTAAATGAAATTGTTGTCGTCTGGATTTGGCACAACCTCTCAACTTGTCACATTTTCGATATGTATTGCAAAACACCGATATTTTTAAATTGGCAACTTTCTCCACGTTCTCTTTTCATCTTGTTTGCTCTTCTTTTCCCGGGATTAAGATTCCCGGTGTTCCCTTGAACGTCGCGGGAGGGACGAGAGAACCCGGCTCGAGGGAGTCTCCCCGGGTTACCTAAATGCACTACGTAGTGCGTTCCGGAGCAAATGTTAATGTTAACCTAGTGCCCGTTTTTTTCCGGAACTGTATTTGTCGGTGCAGACAGAGAAACAGACGCAAAAAAGAGAAAGCAGGGAAGAAAAAAAAGCAAAAGAGAAAGCAAAAGAGAAGGCAAAGATGGAAGATGTAGATGGGAAAAACTTGGGGAATAAATAATCCAAGTGGAATAATCCTGTGGATTCAAATTGGAAAACTACCTCGGCTCCCTCCTCTCCCTCCCTCCTTTTTTCCATCTGGAGAAAGCTGGAGAAAGGAGCTGGAGAAAGCGGGTAGGATGGGCAATAATGAGAAAATACAAAAATACCAATACAAGTACCTACAACTACAAATCAAACATGAGGAAAATCACCTCGTGCCATATTCCATTATAAAATGTCCCCCATCGAAAAATTCACAGCAGTTTGTCCATAAATAAATGTAAGTGGGAGAAGAATTCGAATTCAAATTCGAATCCGAATCCGAATTCAAATCCAAAAACCTCCCGTGGCAACAATAAAAAGGGAAATTTTTCCCTTCAAAAATATGCTATAAATTCCTGTGTAAGTACATTGACGCATAAAAATAGAAAAAATGTAATTTTCCCTTTTGAAACTCGGCGCACAATAAAAAATTAAATGTGCAGGTGACAGCGGGTCAAAGCGGAAGTAAAATTAATAGACAAGTTGAATTTTCTCCAGTTTTTTTTGTCCAGCGTTATTTTTTGAATTTTACATGTATGTATGTCCAGAATCTTTAACAAAATTCCTTCTAAATTGTTGTATTGACGTCCAATTTCCAATTCTCATTCAAATCTAATTTATGAGCTGAGTGTATGCATCGAAATCAAATAAAATCAGAGAGCGAGCTCGTAAATCTGGAGAAAATCCACAGTCCGTGTCAAATAATATCTGTAGATATGCATACAGATGCTTACAAAAGACAGACAAAGGGCTAAATGGGATTATAATAGACTTTCCCCTTGTCGAATATAATCCAATAGAAAAATTTGTTTTCTTCCGCTCCCCCTCCTCGAAATCCTTGGCCCGGGCTTAATAAATAAATAAATGGGACATCCCCTGGAGTAAAGGAAGAGAGAGGGGGAGGGGGGCAAGGATATCTTGGAAAGATCCATGTAATTAAATGTTGCCCAAGATCCGTCCATTCCTTCACGATCCACGTCTTTCTATTCTATTCCATTGTATTGTAGCTGGCGAGATGAATTGAATTGAGAGCTGAATTGAATGGAATGGAATTGAATTGAATTCAATTCAACTGGAAAGTGGGATCGATTCTCTCCCCTCGTTGCAACAAGTAAATGAGACGGGATTAAAATTTCTGGCCATGGTCTGTCTGTCTGTCTGTCTCTGAATTTCTCCCGCTTTCTCCAGTTCCCCACGTTCCAGAGTTCCAGAGTTGGAGGAATAAATACTGTCAGCGGAACTTAAGACGGAATATGAGAAATGTCCTCCCTGATTTGATGAGGATTTCTCTCCGACACATTTCCTGAATTTACCCGGGATTTATACCGCCCGGGTAAATCATAGTCACAGCGACACACCAAGTTTAGTTGGTGCCAAATGAAGAGAAAGTAAGAATGTCGCCCAGTGTGTGTACATTATAAATATAAATTTGTGTATGTGGGAGGGAAAAGCATTTTGAGAAAGTCTTAAAATCAGCGGGCATTTCGTGGTCCGGGAAATCGGAAGGTCGTCCTCAATATAAATGAAATGAAATGTACATCGAAATATGTATATAAATGGAGAAAGTCTGGCGGGAGTTTCGGAAGCATGTAAATTGAATAAATATAGTTGGCGAATAAATAGATCCGAGTGTGATTTGAGTGGAGGAAGATTGGTGGGACGAGTAATTTGTTCTTGTCATTGACAAAGTTATTGGGCTGAGAAGAGGCAGAGCAGGAAGAAAAAAGAACATGGAGAAAGCTGGAGAAGAAGCAAGAGAGAAGAAGGATGGAGAAAGCTGGAGAAAGCAAAAGGGGAGCGACAAAACTGTTGTGTAAAGAGAGAAAGCAAAGTTTGAGTCAAGTCTTCACTCCTCCTTCCGTTTGCTGCTGCTGCTGCTGCTGTTACTCCTTTCCCTTTTCTCCAGTCTTTTCTCCAGCTCCTTGAGTCAAGTCCTGTTCCAGTTTCCAGTCTCTGGATTTGTGTGCACCGTGCACACATTCACATACACATACACACAAAACCCTTCTCATCCGCCTGTTCATCTTGATCCTCATCGAGAACTCTTTATCAGGAAGAAGTGGACAAGGACGTCATCATGTGTGTATATATGTGTATAATATGTGTGTATGTGTGCAAGAGGTGGATCTACAACTGGAGAAAATACCGCTGGAGAAAGTCGAGGGTCTTTAAAGGAGTTGGAGCTGGAGTTTGTGTTGGAGTTTGGGTTTGGGTTTGGGTTTGCGTTCTAGTCCAAGCTGAACGAGTGTCGGGTGAAAGTGAGAGTGAGATGTGAGCCGAGTTGAGCTGACGGAAAGAAAGAAAGGACGACGGAGAAAGCCGGAGAAAGCAGGGGAGTGAAAGCAGGAGAAAGCGAGAGAAAGTTTGTCAATGTATAATACGGACTGTAAAGAAGAAGAAGAGGACGAAGAAACCCAAGAAAAGGCACTGGAGAACTGGAGAAAGCCGGAGAAGAGTGGACTGTAAACTGGAGAAATGGATGGTCTCAATTTATCACGACGAGCTGAGTCTCATGATAAAGCAAAAAGTTAGCGCTGTCCTCATATTTTCCAGCCTTAATTCTCTTCCACTTCCCCCAGCCCAAAGAAAGGAGACAGAGAATGCTGGAGAAAGCTGGAGAAAGCAAGAGAGACAGAGAATACTGGAGAATACCGGAGAAAGCTGGAGAAAGGAGCCATCGAAGGAAACCATCTCGAGTCTAGTCAGCTGGACTGGACTTTCTCCCACAGCAAAAGAGTGTAAATGTTATGTATGTGTGTGTGAGGCAATGCCAGATCCAAATGCGAATGCGAACAAGAGGCGACGCAATGTATACAAAGTGTATGGAGAAAGTGGAGAAAGTCCAGGAGAAAGTCCATGGACACTAGCTATACATATATATGTATGTGTATATATGTAGCCACTAGTTATGGCCTAACTTGTCCCATTCATTTCCAGCCCCATTCTCCAGTCCTACCTTCAGTCCGAGTCTGAGGAGGCACAATGCCCCTTTTCCATAACCTTCTCCTCCTTCCTCCTCTTCATTCTTCCTCCTTTTCCTCCTCTTCCTCCTCTACTTTCTCTTTTCTACTTTCTCCCATCTTTTTTCCCAGCTCGTCTCTACTTTCTCCGCTTTCTCCACTTTCTCTTCTTGAACCTCGCTCTTCATTTCATTTCTTCTCCACTTTATCTAGAATCCCGTTCTATCTATCTCTCTCTCTCCCCATTCTTTGCCCATCGCCCCACCACTTTTGACCACTTTCACCCCGCCCCCGCCCTCGTCCAAGTCCAACTCCAGCATTTCCAGCGCTCTCCAGTCAACTGGAATGGATGGCTCTATATGGATGTATGTACCTGGCGGATATCTACGTGTACAGTGTACAGTATAGTTACAGTAAATTCTCTGTTTTGCAGTCCGCTGGATGGCCGGGGAAAAAACAAGAGTTAATTGTAAATTTTAATAGGGAGCTCAAACAATCATTTGGTGCGAGGACTAAAGCACTTCCTTCATGGAGAAAGCAAGAGAAAGGCAGAGAGAGAAAGCTGGAGAAAACGAGCATCCTGGATAGCCTGTAAATTATCCTGGAGAACCTGGAGCATCGAACATTGAACATTGAACGTGAACGTGAACGTGCACTGGCCGCACAAGTCAAAGGAAAGTAGAGAAGGGCGCAATATGTGTGATTGTCCGGAGTAATAATGATGATAATAAAATAGACAGCGCAGGGAAGCCGAAGCACAAGTCAGAGCCAAAGCCAAAGAGAAAGTCAGCGAGCCAAAAGCCAGGTCAAAAGGAGCTGGAGAAAGTCGGCGACTGTCTGATAAATGAGCAGGAATTAAAATATAATGACCGTCATTACTATTTATTTAGATTTAGGGTCTTATGTATGTGTCTACAATGGACATGGACACACAAAAACGGAGCTAACGGCAGTTTTATGCACCTTTATGTACATACTTATATACGTATTATATGTATTTAGTACCGTAAAATCGGGAGAAAATGTTATTGCCCCACTTTTTTTAAATTACAGCTTTTGTCTATTTTTTCCGGGTTTTTAATCTTTAGTTGTGCTTAAAAACGAAAATCGGAAAAATGGGGATAAATTCAAGGATTCCTGGAAAATCGGATCATTTTACGATTCCGATTCGTTCGAGCTTTGACGCCTATTCTGAGTCCTGAACGAATGAAAGGACGAACGGATGACTGACTAAATGGAGGTAAGTCACGGAGAAAGTCGCGGTAAATCACTTTGAAAAATGGGTGAAAGTGGTGAAAGTCCTGAATTATGTATGTATGTATATATGTAAGTGCATAATGAAATTCACAATATTATGGCTTACCTTCACGCAACGTGAGAAAGTAGAAGCTCTCCTTGCTCAGCGGACCCACTCCGATCCCTGGGTAATTAAACGGGCAAATACGGTATTTTACTATACGCACATTTTATTAAGTTGACTATTTGATATTAATTAAGCTTTTTATTGTATTATCGTCGTCATCATCATTCCTCTTTTACGAGCTTCAGTCCCAAATTTTTGTATCACCCTAAATATTTACGTCTGCCCTGGATTTATATGTGTAAAAATCGGTAAAAAACGGTATTTCATCATTTTTTATACGGCACTCACCATTTTTTGCCGCCACCCTAAAACTGTACACCGTGTACGGCTCCAGTCCTGTAATCTGTATTAAAAAACGAGAAAAAATCGGAATTTAAGTGAAAGTACAAAAAAGTTGGAGAAAGTTAAACTATTGAAAAAAGAGAAAGTTCGAAAAAACTGTATGAATTTAAATACCTGGTAAAAAGTGTCATTGCTAGTGAAGAGTCCCGTCTCGTTCCACGGCCCATCCTCGCCAACCCTGTCAAAAAAAACAAAAGAACACAGAAAGCATTTTAGATTTGGCGGTACTTTCTCTATTTATTTCTCGGTGCTTTCACTATCGCTTTGTTGGTTTGTTCGGACGATTATTGTTATTATTATATACCCGGGAATCTTGTCCCATATCATATTCATGCGCCATTTTACACACACGACCCGGAGAAAGTCCTCTGCCCTTTGTCTGCAATCCTCGAATCTCATAAATCTGGAATATGTACTTGTGCGGACTGTTTTTATTGTATAATATCGAACCCGGGATTTTGCATCCCTCAGATTTTTTATTGTTTTATTGGTGGTCTCCTCCATTCGTTTCTCCCCTTTACACCCATTCAAACACACTCTTAACCCCGTTGATCCGAGAAAATCCAAAGTTTGCCTTTGTTTGTCGTGTTGTGTGGGAAAATCTCAGGGCTAAATGGATCCCTCCTTTGTTCTTTCTTCGCCTCCTCTTGACACTTTCTTCCCCATAAAAAATTCCCCACACTTTCTCCTACTCAAGAGTGCAGGCTTGGGTTTTGGTTGAATTTGAGGAGGCTCAACTATCCGTCGTTTACCCTTTTTTATTTGTTTGTTTTTGTCTCCACTTTCTCTCCCCAGTTCATGTTGTTGTACACTGTACACTGTACTGTGTACAGTATTGTACAGGTTTTTTTGTTATTTTTGGAGAAAGCACCGCGTGTGTGTATTTTTTAGGGATAAATTCCTTCATGTTTGTCTATTTTATTTTGCAGTTTGTATTTGTGTTTGGATTTGGATTTTTTTCCCTACAGAATCTTGGGAATCTGCTGGCTCCTTTTTTGTCTCCTGTTTGAGAATCTGTTCTTGTCCATTTGTTTGCCCTTGTTGTTGTTGTCGTCGTCAGTTTGGTCGTCTTGTAGTTTCTCCGGTGAAAGTGCTGGATCTGGCTGCCTTGAATCGGGAGAAAGTGATAAAAGTTGATGGTTTGGTGATTGAACATGTTCATGTTCATCCTTCCTTTTCCCATCCATCCATCCCAAACTCAAACTCAAGATCTCGTTCTGGATCCTGGATCGTCCTCGATCCTGCCCATCTTGGACATGCAAATCAAAGGAACACGGAGAAAGCAGAGAATGGGCATACAAATCCAAAGAAAAAAAAGGAACGTCGAGTGAAAGTGGAGAAAGGAGAGGAAGTGAAAGTGGATTTCCATGATGCTTTCTCCGCTTTCTCCGCTGCTTTCACATTTAGGGCATTTCAAGTGGGTGGTCGTCGTCGTCCTCGACAAGTTGCCATCATCATCATGGACACATTTCGTCGATGGCAATCCCTTCAATTCGACAACGACCAGGAGAAAGCAAAAGAGAAAGCGGAGAAAGTACTGGCCGAACAACAACAACAACAACCGGGAGAAAGCAATAGAAATCACAGATAGAATGGAATCGACTGACTGTGAACTGTGAGCCCCCATCTGTTCTGTTCTGTCTCCTGTCTCCGCCTTTCACTTTCTCTCGTTCTATCGCTTTCTCCTGCTTTCTCTTCAACATTTCCATATGTGCTTGTTTTTATTTCCCATCTCAACAGGCGTATTTATTTGTATTTGTGTTACGGCGGCGGCGGCTTGTCCTGTCCTCCTGTTATTGTTGTTGTTGTAGTGTTCACTACTTTCACCACTACATTTTCGCAGTGTGGTGAAAGGTGAAAGTAGACAAGAGAAAGCACGGAGAAAATCCAAGAGAGAGTTGGTTGTTGTTCTTGTTCTTCTTGTTGTATGGGGTGATTTACAGAGAGAGCGAACCGCGGAGCGAGCTAACGGAGAAAGCTCTTTGGACACTTTCTCCCGTACTTTCTCCACTACTTTCTCCATACACATACATTGAGGAGCTCACAGGGTGGGCAAAATGATTCACAGAGACAAATTATTTCAAGAGATGAAGGCCGGAGCACGGGCAGCGTGCACTGCATTCCCCCTGCCCCCGAGAAAGTAAAAGCATAGAAAGCTGGAGAAAGCTGGAGAAAGTCCCCCTCCCTATTTTGTTCTGTTCTCGGTTCACCCATAACGAGACGGAAGAGGAGCACAAGGCATGGAAATGGGTTTCGGAGGATAAAGGAGAAAGGAGACGGGAGAAGATGGACTGGAGAAAGTATCTTTCTGTGTGCTTTCTCCCATCTGCGGCTATAGCTGTATGTATAGTAGCTATATAAAAAACTATATATGGAGGATGTAAGTGCGTGCGGAGGAAAATACCCGGGTATAAAGCGGGGGCAAAAGAATGAGAGGAATCATCCCGCCTTTGCTCTTCCTTTATGCATAAACAATTTATTTATGCTCCTCCGTCTCCCCCTTTTTCCTATTCTCCTTATTCGTCGGCTCATTCTTGTTATCCGCTTGCCTTGCTTTCACTCGCTTTCTCTGTCGTCTGTTTCATATCCGTCTGTGTGTATGTGGGCAGATGCTTTCCTTTGTATTTTTTCCTCTCTGTCGCCCACTCCTCGGTGCTTTCACCACTTTCTCCGCTTTCTCTTTTTCCATCCTTTCTACTTTTCCTTTTTTCTTTCTTTCTTTCTTTATTTCTCCAGTCGACATTCGACTTTCTCCAGCCGACCTTTATCCTACTTTTCTTTCTACTCGTCTAAATTATGCATCTCCGCATTCCATCCACAAACACAAACTCAAACAGAACAGACACGGCCAACAAGTCGAGTCAAGTCAAGTCAAGCCAGGCCAAGTCAATATGTGGGTGAACACACATATGTATGTACACACACATTACACATACGGTACTTTCTCCAGCTTTCTCCGCCTTTCTCTTTCTTTCCCTCATACATTCAATTTGACTTTCTCTTTTACTTTCACTTTACCACTTTCTACTTTCTCCCTGGCCAGACCAGAGACCAGACGCTCATTTCAATATGTATATATATCGTGTGTGCAATCAAGGCGGCGGATGAGAGAAAGTGGAGAAAGCAGGAGAAAGCAAGTGAAAGCAGGAGAAAGTGGATGAGTAAATGAGAGACAGGAGGGAGGCCCTCGCCTCCATAATGATCCAGGATAATCGAGTCAATTGACTCTTCAACTCAACTCAACTCAAGTCGACTCGACTCGACGACTCAACTAGATTCGCAACATTCATTCTGCTTTCTCTTTGACTTTCACTCGGTTCAATTCAGAGCCTGGAAAGCTGGAACCAGAACCAAATCTAAATTCTAATTTTAATTCAGAGTTCAAATTCAACATGATGCATCATCAAGGAAAACAGCCATCCATCCATCCATCCAACCATCTATCCAGGATCCCCGATTCACGATCCACGATCAAGATTAGCTCCAGGAATATTTATCCAGAGTAAAGAGGATCGTGTGTCCCGAATTTCCAGGACAAGATGCCTCCATTTGGATGGTGGATCATCATGTTGATGCTGATGAGGACGTATCTTCTGCTCCTGCTGCTGTTTCTCCTCATGTTGTTGTTGTTGTTGTTGTGTTGTGTCTGTGTCTGTTGTCATCTCCACTTTCTCCTCACGACTTGACTTTCTCTTTCACTTTCACTTTTGCTTTCTCTACGACTTTCTTTTCCACATTTTCTGCAGCCTCATCACATATCACGTTGAACTGGATCTGGATCCGGATTCGGATTCGGGTTCAAAATTCCAAGGAAATTTCAGCCATACCACGTTCAGTGCCTGGCCTGGCTTTCTCCACTTTCTCCGTCATCAAGATGAAGATCCGAGTGTGGGGATGAGTGGAGTATCGAATGATGATGATGATGATGCTCATCTTCTTCATCTTCATTGACTTGACTCTCTCGAGGTGGAACAAGAAGAAATATATGTATACTTATGTATGTATATGTAAGTCTGACTCTTTGTTCATTGTGAAAGTCGCGAGCAAAGTGAAAAATGTAGCTGGAGAAAGTGAAAGCAGAAAGAGAAAGAAGAAGCATGTGCCCGGGATTCGGTTCATTAACTCCCACGGCCTAAGTAGAACCTTTCCCTTTCTCTCGCTTTCTCTTTCTCTTTCTACCTTGCCTCGACTTTCACCTTCTACTTTCACTGGTATGTACTTTCACTTTTACTTTCACTTTCTCCCTTTCCCTAATCCCGAGCTTCATTTCACCATTTCACCTCTTTGGAGAAAATGACGACAGCAACAGTCCAGGAGCCGGAGAAAGTAGAGAAAGCGGAGAAAGCGAAGAAAGTGAAAGCGAGGTGAAACAAGTATCATGACCATGTCTCTTTCCCTGTCTATGGGAAGAGAAGAATGAAAAAGAGAAAGTAGAGAAGAGAAAAGAATGGGAGAAAGGAGGAGGAGGATGACTGTCTAGCTTTGGCTGTCTTTCGACAGTCGTCGTCGTCGTCATTCCGAGGTTCGTGCTTTCTCCTCCATTTCGAACCAGGAAGAAAAGACAAGAGACAAAAATGGAGACGAAGACGAAGAAAAAGAAGGCGGAGGCGGAGGACGACGACGACGATGATGATGAGGAGGACTCAAAGAAAACGAAAGTGAAAGCAAAAGGGGGAGGAGGACAAAGAAAATGACTCGTTGGAAAATCAATCTACTAGGCCATTAAGTTGATGCCGTGCTCTGCCGAAAAGGAATTTTTATTGAGGATTTCTCATAACGACTATCGCGCAGGCAGAGACACAAGAAACAGAGAAGAGACGGAGAAAGTGAAAGTAAAAGTGAAAGTGGGAGAAAGCAGAGAGAAAGAGACTTGGAGACTCTACATACAATTCCTGGTTGGTCGTGGTGGGTGGTGGTGGTGGATGCTCCATATGTCACCAGTCATCAAAATGTTAATTCCCA
>JAQIVE010003910.1:0-15592 GCA_034698285.1 Sminthurinus bimaculatus | reverse complement strand
TGTACATAGCATTGTTATTTCGCTGTACATGTATGTCTACATTTTATTTCCATAGAGATAGGTTCACCCCTATTATTATTCATGTAAGAACATACGCACACAAATATCTACTTACACACACACACTGTGTACATATAAAACGTGTAAATACACATTCAAATGCATCTACAAACAAAGAACAATTTAAATAAAAACATGAATCTGAGTCAGTAGGAATATATGCAATATGACATATTATTATTATGACACAATACAGTAATGTGGTCGTAACTGTATCTGCGATTTTTCCACACACTGAATGATGATACAAAGTACAAAGACCGAGTGTATCCTTATCATTTACTTAAATCATCTCACTTTTACTTTCGTACAAACAACAACCAGCAATTAATTGTTCAAAAGTACCCAAATCATGAGGCGCCAAGAAAAATTAAGGAAGGCAAAATACGATTGAATGGTCATGAACAATATCGGGTTTCAGAAAATTGGTTTGGCAAGACAAAACAAAGAATCCTGTTGTTTGTTGTGTGTATACTGTATACTGTAAAAATTGCAAGCTTTCTTCATCCCATTTGACGGGTCATTGTTTTGTTTCCAATTGGCATTGCATAATAATTACGTAGATTCCAACCACTGTTGACATGCAAGCATTTCTGCATGAGCTCTTTAACTTTTGATGAGAATTTAATGTCATATTAATATAACTGCTGCATATGGCAAAACTGTTGCGTGTAATTACAATTACCAACCAAAAGTCGACGAACGCACTATAGTATTTTGGAGACAACATGTAGTTAAGGTCACATTGTTTAGGAAGAATGAGAATTTAATTATCTTTACAAATTCACCATACCATAAAAAAGAAAAGACGAGATGACAAATTATTTTCATTTTGAGACAATGAAAAAAGTCTGTAGGTTTGATTTGAATGTGCACCTACAATTGAATTTTTACATTTCCGGAAGATGAAAGAGAAAATATCAAAAATGAGAATTTTTCCTTCTTTACCGTCGTTAGAAAAAACTAACAAAAATCATGCAATTAGTGTTGAGAGTTTGAGGGCTTCCCTTTCTGCCTGGTCAGCTCTTTTGTTTCCACAGATTAATTACCATGAAAAATGAAAATATTTTCTTCCTTATTTCAAACTTATATGTTGTGCGATCAGATTTCACTTTCATTAGTTCAAATCAAGAGTAAATACTTTCATATTTTTATGCGATTGATCAATATGAAATTGTAAATTGACTCGTTGATAACAGGATGCGTATTTTGCAAATTCGATCGCTTGACAATCCTTATGGTTTTTCCCTTTTTGACAGTATTGAGGCAAATAGTACAAAACTGCCATAATGTAATGTATTGTATTGTTTGAAGCGTTCTGACTTTTTTGTTTGCAATTTATTCATATGCCTTTAGTATCATAAACTGAGAGTGCTAGCGACCGATTTACATCTGTAGCAATGAAGTTACATCAACTGCATATTAATTAGGGATGAGAATACACTGGGAATACGTCGAATCGAAAGTGAAACGCTACTCTATAAAATACGCAAGTAAAAACTGCATGTATTGTAATTCTGTTACTCATCGGTTGGAATGATAGAATCGCTACAAATCCTTCAGGTTTATGACCTCTCGTGTCAAAGAATACGTTTTTCAACAATCTTGTTTCTAAACAGGAGATTCGCAGAAGTCTAATCGAAATCTGAGGTATAATTTTAGCATCTGGAATAAATAGGAGCCTTTCACGTCTTATGTATATAGATGACACACATTTAGTTTTCGTTCATGAGGTGAAGGTCTTTCTTAGTAAATCCGCACTACAGAATAAATTGCGAATGAATAATGAGATTCGGCTTCCAACTTCTATTTGCTACTTGTTTTTTTAGAGTCATCAAGTTTTCAGGACATGATTTCATGAATGTAGATATGTTGTGTATTTTTCTAATGAAAGGCGCATGGCTCAATTGTGGTGATTTTAATACATACTTTTTATTGGTAAAATGAGCAAACCTCGTCAACACAGAGTACAATTGATATTGTTACATAAAAACTGAATACATGCCTATGAGCTGCAATGTAAGATAGCACACAGCAACTTGTTTTCATTAGACAACTATTATGTGCATACAGTTCTGCGATTTTAAAGAGGACCGGTTTTTTGAGAAAAATTGCTGTTTTTTATACGAAAACACTGATTTCTTATATCAGTAGCTACCTTTATAATGTCTCATTTCTCTAATCAAATCGGTTTAGGTAAATAAAGAGTCCCGTAACAGTCTTTGTGACTACCAACTTGGCTTGTTATCATGCATGTAAAGAGACATATATTTAATTAATTTGTGGGTTCTACAAAGCAGCTCTCCTGAGGTTTTTGGAAGTTTAGATTTCAGGAATTTTAAAAACTTTCAATTTCCGTTCTACAAGGGGTTAGAGGATGATAATTATATAGTCATAAGATGACTTGTAACACTAATATGTAATTATATTGCAACTGTCTGGTATGTACTGAAAAATGCTCTTTTGGGTACAGATCATTCATGCTAATGCATTGATTATATTATATATTTTGAATAAGCTGCATAAATAAGGCTGATGCAGTCACTGGCTACTCATTCTTTGTTATGCACGGGCTGCGTTTTTGATAGAATATTCCCGATGGAATAACCAATAACCATCGTCTCCATTTATAGTCATTTAACCTTTACATGGTGCATATGGCTCCATAGTAGATTGGATTACTTTACAACGTAACGGTAGTGTTTGTAATAATAAAAGCAGGTATTTAAATCTTTCTCTGATATTGTTTTTAATTTATACTGGAGCACACTCGTTTAGTTCTGTTTCTGAATCACAAAAATCGGCCTTATAAACTGCATTACAAGATGATTCATAGTCATTCAAGAAATATAATATGTTATTTATTATTCAAAAATGTAAGTGAATCTGGATGCATTAAACATTTCGTTGAGTGAGACTTACATTTTGTACTTTACTTCATTAAGTATCGATTTCATCTGCCTCCATAGTCCGGCACCAACTACAATAGACTACAGAATACATAATATTGGAGAAGTTGTGAGTCAAATTTTTACAAAAACTCAAGTATAACATAACCTTGACACATACTTTTGTGTTCGTCTGCCATATCGGTATGTGCAATATTTGTACCCAAAAATAATTCATCTGGTTTCCGAGAAGATTATTTTTAGATAGGCTTTTTAAATATTGATTTGACTCTATTATTGGCAAAGGGATGCAAAAACACAGAAGATCACACCTACTGGTGGTGATACTATATGCGTATGTAATATAATATTACAAGTTTCCAAAACTTTACCCTTCAAGAATATTTGTTGGCCGGGGATTTTGCGTAAAATAATGCACACCTCACACCGTTTTCCACCAAATAACTATGACGCATGAGATGGTCAGCGGATAATTCGTACATCATATACATATAATATTGTACTGCTTAGAAACTTGTTAATCTTTTATTCCTCATTCCTCACGGTGGACAGGATTTGACTAGTGCATTGTACCACAACATGTATATAGTGACGTTTTTTTTGTCTTTGGGGCATCCCCATATGAAACTTTGCAAGGAGCCGTTATAACAATGACAATTATGTATATTGTATGTTGACAAGTTGACACGTTTATAAGCACATCATTGAGTTTTCAATCACCCCTTACTTGTGCATTTCGAACTTTTGCATGCACATTGCAAAATTGACACCACACGTCACACCTGTATACAAAGACAACGAGAATCTATTAAATATTTTGTATGTACAATGTATAGCCGCATAAGACAAATATTTTACTACGTATACATATAGTGCAAAGAATGTTTCCAATGTCAGCCTTTTCTCTGAAATATTCTCCAAGGTATGAACTGTACATGCATCTAAAAGTATAGAAAAGGAATAATATATGAAGAAACCTGCCACGAATTAATTAGGCACTAGACGAAGAGATTCGGTCACGCGATCACATAAAGTTTTCAGTTTCAGTTTGTCAGTACAAGGGAAAACTGCAGGCAATACCTCAATCGCTTGCTACCCTTGTGTCAAAAATAAAATACTTGAGGAAAAGGAGCCATTATTACACATGCAGATTTTTTACATTTTGCAATACTTGTCGGCCTGCAAACTTTTGCTGGAAGTTATACTTTATAACTTAATTACAGAGGAAAATTATAAAAAACGTTGAGCAGCTTTATACACAGGGTGTTTTATTCAATGAGACGTGATAGAAGAGGCTTTAAACAGGCCTTTACCAAGAACAAATACTGGTTGATTAAAAACTGTAGGCATGAGTTATCAAAAAATGGACAGTGCATAAACTATAAACGCCCCTTACCATCTAACTAGAAGCTTTACGTTTTAACGTTTTTAAGGTTTTTGTGTTGTTGTGATTAGTGACTCAAAAGGCAGTTAAATATCTATACAATTATAAACTTGAATATCAACATGGATCGAATCAAAGCCCTTATTAGAATGACACACAAAACACCCAGGAAAATCATGCGGTGTGCCAAAAAATCTCACAGCTATAATATCTCAACGTTAAATTACGATTATTGACAACGTAGTTTATAAATTGAAATTTAAAAGTGCTTTGTTTCTTTGTGTTAATTTTTGCAGTGTCGATCCAGATTCTGAAGACTTTTTCGAGAAATTCTCATCCATAAGAATTCAGTATGAAGATAACGAAAGGAAGACAATCAAGGAGTTTCAATTTGCTCCGGAAGATGAACTGGACGGAACGGTCGCGGATCAACTTTGGCCTACTCTTATATCAACATGGAATGTAAGTTTTTATAATGCTTATAAATGAAAAATGAATAATCCTTGGTTTTCATGCTGAATTTCCCAAACGAATTTAGTTTCAAATTCGGTTACACAATACACAATAGACTGGAGAGTAATTTGTGACGCAGGGACTCTATAATAAATAATCAAGTTGTCAAACTCAATTAGGCCGATCTTGAAATAATTTTGCTTGTCTATTATACTGGTGTACAGTACAGCAGCATATCACAGCTCAATGTATACATGTATGCTTTCGCAATAAGTTAAATGAATGATAAATTAATTTTGCTCCTCACACAGAGTTTAGTAAAGTGGACACTTTATTAAAATTTGCATGGAGGATGAAGACTTTATACTTTATTCATTTTTCCTCATGCTAATAGTTGACTGCGGCAATGGTCAGTTCAGCAGTCAATTTTGTATTGTTATGGTCAGAATGATCTTCGTAAAGAATAAAGTATCCTTCATCGTCTTGATACGATTGAGTAATATAAATGTACGTATGCAGTCTATCATTTATATAGAACAAAAGTATGCATTAGAGATAGCAGAGAGAAGGCGAGAGTCTGGTGCACTTCCAATCGTTTATTTGACTAACTAAAATTAGACTAGATTCGCCTACCGAGTCTTTTCTCCTCCGTTCCCTCTACTCTCTTATGAATCCGGTGTAATAAGGGCAAGACACACAAAATACTGGTAGTTTGCATTAGCATCTTCTCCACTTTCGACGTCGTGTCTCTTACGTCTTGTGCCTTGTGTCGTTGTTCGGATTTCGGATTGAGTCAAAAGACGTGTGGCCCACTCAAATACAAATACAAGTACAACTCTTTGGCACAATCCGCCCGAAAATATAGAAAATAATAAAGATAGAAATGAAATGGGTCAGCAGAATTTTGGATATCACAATGAAAGATTAAATACAGTGCAAAAAATATTGATAAATGTGTGTGTTTGTTGAAATATGTGAAAACTTAATTGACTTAAATGTAGGGCGAATATGTTTTGATGTAGTTTTCAATTTTGAACCAAGAAAAAATACATTTTTTAGTGCTTACTTTTTGTGTTTAAAAGGAAGATTTAATACATAAATAGAAAAATGAGTCGTCAAAGAATTCTCCGGAAAAACTACGGTGCTCGTAGATTTATGTCTGAAGATCAAACGGGTAGTACTCTCAGGAGAAAAGTCACAGTGAGAATCGAATAAAAAATGTATTGCTTGTTTGTGTGGGAAATTCAGCCAATTTCTTGTGCTTTTATTCATTATTGCGTGTATCATGTTTACTTATTTATATATTTATGTTTAACAAAATCGTGCTTCTAAACAGGTGAAAATGTATAAAATTCGTGTGTTAATGTGTATGTATGTAGGTTGATGACTTGTACAGTGAAGTCCTTTATGCTCTTATTCATACTTTGAAGACAAGGGATCAGTCCGAGTCGGATTCCCTAGTTCGACATCTCCAACAAGTATTTCACATTGACAATGACAAGCATCAAAAGCTGCTGGAGGCAGCACGAGACAAACAGGTAAAACCGTAATTAATTACATTTCCTACCCTGAAACTTTGCTGAAGTTATTTTTTTTACTTTTCCTTTTCAATTTTTGGTAAAAATTTATCTGTGTTACATTTTCCGCTGCGTATTTTATCATTTACGTATCTGTGATGGAGCGATAAAATTAGATTTGACGCTCTGATCCCAAATGATGCATGTAGTTATATATGTACATTCTTTGTATTTTGCTAGAGCAGTAGCAAACACTGCAGATACTTATTGTATTGTGAGATCATGAGAAATTTCATCATCAAACTGTGACTAAGGTCACACTTCCTCGTTCAAAAATCCAGATGCATTTGATTTCAACATCAAGTATCAAACTGGTCGTTTTTCTACTTACATATTATGTACAATTTACATTGTACATACAACTACCATTTTCCGATTAGTTTCCTGTCGTAAGGTGCAACGTTAACTTTTAAGTCAATTGTGGTGAAAACGAAGCAAAAATTTCTATTAATCACATCACTCCAAAGGTTCCAAAATTAGGATTGAAATGGAACTAACTATATGCACGTACAATCTGTAGAAATGTGTCAGCAAAACTAGGAAAAACAAACAATACTCCGATCATCTTATTTTCTTTTCTGTGCCCCATTTACTGACGCGGGTTTTTAGGTTGTATCCTCGAATCTCTTGTGTATCCCGGGTCAGGTTTGTTGGTGTATAAAAAATTGAGCTTTCTTGTTTTCATTCTTAAACTCGAGGAAATCTGCTTGTACATATCCTACGGAAATGTGTGAACATGAAAGCTGATCTCGTGATTTTTCATGCACAATTCAACAAGTATTACATAATGTTATATCGCATTGTGTATTGTATTATACATTATATGTTCATATAAACTATAAATAGTTGTAGGTAGAAAAAACCAGAGCGGATAAAACTATTTGAAAACTGAAACAAGCAGCCAGCTGCCTTCCTTGCTCTTTTAAATTAATTTTTTTAATGCCGTGAATACACCTAATGTGATCCGATTAGCGCAAATATTCATGTACAATGTCGACATATTTACATGATTTATTACACAAAACTACATGGATGTGCATAAAAATGCTTGTCGTGTATTTTATATATCCCCTTATAAATTCTGCTTGTGCTTATACGCTCGTGTTTGCGAAGATATTTGCTTTCCTTCTTCCTTGCTCTCTTTTAATTATGTAAAATGTGAGACAGTTACGTGCATACAAATATGTACGTAACTATAGTAAAAGAGGATCGTTTGACAACTTGCCAGTTGAGACCAGACCCAAAACCAAGACGCTGTATACAAATGTCAATCTAATATCACATGCATAAACAATCCCTATCACAAGTGTATCGAGACTTTAAACTCTAAGCTCAAAACGTCATACTTCTGCAGGTTTTACAGTTTATATGTAATATGTAGCTAGTAGCTATGTAAGCAGTAATAATATGGTTATGAATTCATACACAACGTATAGATACAAATGCACAGCATAAAGTATATATCTACATTATAGCTTATGACATGTTAATTTTCGTTTGCACTCAAGACGATAATCCATAAGCGAGCATATGGCCGTGCTTAATTACCATGCAGTTTCTGCATACATACATACATATTTGCAGTTGTCTTCATCTTCACTATTCGCGTACACACGCTTATACTTATACTACACTATAGTTTTTATAGCTTTTGCATTTGTACTGCTAACATTGTAAACACATATGTGAGCATAACTATGCCAATACAAATACATTCATACACATAGACCGTGGCATTCATTTTACTTTTCTAGGTGAGATGAGCTGAGATGACCTTGTCAATCTGTAAATCGAAAACTCTTTGATTTTTACACATTCAATAGTTTTCCGTGTATACATGCATGGATATATAATATACACGTATGATGCGTTGATTGTAAGAACATTTGAGATTTTAGATTGCAGCATAACTATTTAATAAATGAACTGATGCATGAGTTAAAACTCAACTCTATTCCGGCATAGTTCCGTGATCGGGTGTAGCCTGAGGACTCTAGAGTGAACAATTTAAAATTGTTGGTTTTAGATCCCATTTTGTTGTTTTAAGACTCGAATCTCTCAGTTCAATTTCTAATAAAAATTTCTCTTGACGTGCTTACCTATAAATAGACTGGCAAAGAAATTTTCAAAATACAGAACTTGAACTTGTAGGAAGCTGCGTATAGTTTACAGTTACAAATAAGTACGCAGTTTAATGCTTGATGGGGAACTAGCGGTTTACATCGATAAATAAGAGCTATTACAAAGTAACGTTAAATCAAACAGTAATGGTCGTTGCACATGAACAATGAACGCAACGCACCTTGGCTCTTGCGGTTAAATTGATTCCAGGGTAAGGAATAATCCTAATTGTTATTCAATCGGGGAATCATATTTTGGGAATGATTTACTTGAATTCCTAGGTACTTAACTCCCGAAATCTTCCCGTTTAAGCATTTTTATAATACACCCAAGTTGTATACGAGTGACAAAATTGATGTAGACAAAGTCGTTAAGAGTTTTTTGTTCGTATTTGGGCCTTATATCTGGATCTGCGGTTTTGATTGTTTGTTAAGGAAAGCTCCTCCTAGCATTAACAGAAATAAAAGCTGCGTAAATGTCATGCTTAATAAGATTGACATTGGGCCACGTGGTTATTATGTAGGTATACATACTTTGTTTTTAGACCAACAAGCAAGAAGCTCATATAGTAGCTATACATTATACATACTGCATACATAATATGTTCCACAGTTTTATGTACAGAGGATGGGCCAAACTGTCATTGATTGTTTGATTTATCTACACTGTGCATAAAGTAATGCTTAAATTTGAGATTGGAGAAGCGTCGCTTGTCACATTCAAGTGATTTTTTTCCTTCTCGTATACTTTGCAACATTTGCACGCAACCAAAGTGTTGACTTCAATTTAAATGTAAGTTCAATGTCTCAATCATGACATTCTCAAGTATGTAATTTTCCGGATGAGGGAAATTAAATCCGCCGTGTTGTTTTAAGGTCTTTTGCGAGAAGGTGAAACAAACGGTTATTCGCAATGTGGTCGCCATATTTTGAGACGGATTTTATATTGGAGACATATTCTTTGTTTACATGTTTAGAAATTATTGATTTTATTACACTTGTGCCAAACAATTAATCATACACTCATTAGATTATATAGAAAGGAAATGATTTCCATGAATTTGCTGACTGGGTATGTTTTGTACGTGTTTAATTTAACAGGCACCTCCACTGGTTCTTAACTTGGAAGTCATTGAGGCAAAAGGTCTAAAGGGGAAGGATGTTAATGGTAAGTTTCGTATTATTATATTCGTTTAATATTTAACTATATACATACAATAGTAATATATCTATCTTAGCAGCAAGTTCACAGCTCACAGAGGAACGAATTGAGCCACAATTAAATCGTAAAGTAATTCACTTCCTGTCTCATAAATAATGCGCTGCAGCAGTTAGAATACATAATGTGTATATGCTAGAACTTCTGCACAAAAGAAAAAGTCTGTTTTGTATATATATTTTATAACCGAGCCCTAAAACCGACAGCTAAACTGACGTACTTATGACATGCCTCAAGTTGGGCTGTTAGATGCTCCAGATACAGACGGTTGATTATGATTAATGTCCAACCCTATGAGGCTTGCAAACTGTGATTACTTACTACGAGCTGCTGTAGATATTATTTATGTATGTATGTGCATCATATTTAATGTATGGCTTAAAATCTTTAATTTGATTTCATGGACAGGTTTAAGTGATCCATTCTGCACGTTGTATGTATCGCCCAAGCAGAAGCACAATACCTCGATGAAACCAGCCACACTCAACCCATCTTGGAAAGAGTACTTTTCATTGTAAGTTAATATTTAGCTAATATTACATTCAACGCTTAAATATTTCTTCTACACACAAGAACACATGACACTGTATGGTGTTACAAGTATAATGTATGCAATTCTTGCACTGTGTTCTTGTTTAAACAAAGATTTCTCCTTCCGTTATTTTGCTATTCCTCATAACGTATGTTACACACATAAATGTTGTGGTTGTAAAGAAAGCTAATTCACAATTTCCCCCAAAATAATTTCATATTTCTATTCCTAACCACGCCATGCGATTAACTTGAAGATTTAGGGATAATTTTTTATAAACAATGGGATTAGTCCCTGTCAGCACAATTATTGCAATTTGTACACAGGACGCATTGTTTTATCAATATGTGAACATAATAAAATGTGTTTCCTTCTTAATGTAAGATTTGTTGTACATTGTACATCCAAGGAGGTGCAAGCATCAAGTGCAGCTATTCTTGTACAATAAAAATGAAGGAATAAATAAACAAAATGTCATTGCATGAATAATAATGAAACGTCTTCGTTATTTTCTAGCCCCATTACCAACCTTCAGGATGAGGTTCTCAGTATTGAAGTGTGGTAAGTTTTTAATTATATTTAGAGTCTAAACAACAACTTCTGCTCATACATGTAAATATTTGGATTCATTTATTTAGTGTTAACAGCATAAAATTTGGTTGCTGGCAATATTGTTAAATATGAAAATAAGAGGAAGGAAAAGTAAAATCCGTCGAGACAAACAAGGAACAAAACCAGAAGCTTTTACACACAGGCAAATTGTGTATCATTATATTAAGGGCAGACGCATTAATGTCTCAAGTTAATTGAATGTTTGAATCCAAGCTGTGTACATAGATGTGTGTTATTTTAGTAAACATGAAAATGTTTTTCTAATTGAAATTATTTTATTTACGTCTAGGGATTACGACCCTGAGGAAACAGTGGCTGAAAAGATGAGACGATTTAGTGAGATTAAATCCACAAGAGGACTGAGGATCTTAATGAAGGAAATTGCTCTAACTGCTTCCACTGGGAAAACTGCACATGAATTTCTCGGCTGTCTCAAAATACCCATCAAGGTAAAATGTCTTTCTGTTTGCTGTTGCTTAGAGTTAAACGCATAATATTTGGATAGGATGTTGTATTGTATTGATGGACTGCATAAACATTGTTTGGCTGTTGTTTAGAACATTCCTGCTGAAGGTTTCGACACCTGGTTCAACTTGGAGAGTAGAAATGGCAATGGGCATAAAAAGAAGGGAGAGATTCACTTGAGAATGGCAATGGGTGCAGAGAAAGATAAGAAAGTAGCTGCTCAGGAGTATCGTCATGTTCTCCATCTCCTTCTTGTGTATGAATTGGATGAGGAGGATGTTCAGGCTTATGCGTGGGATGGAACCTTTTCCAAGAACTCTTCAGAGTATATTCTTCGTCAGCTACGTTGGCAGGGTGGACTTCTTCCCCCGGACATTGATTTGGCCAAGTGGCTGGTGTACACTAGAGTTCAGTGTGAACATCCACTCAATGCAAAACTTTTTCCGCCTATCTTTTCTGCAGTAATGGAGCATTACAAGAAGGAAGCCATCACTGACGATGATGTGAGCAAAGAAACTACAACTGTACAAATTTACGAGAGATTAGAGTAATAACTGCTTTAAAAACATAGAAAATGTGTATGTGATGCCAATGTTTTTACTAAAATTTCCAGATTCGGAAATTCTGGTTTGCGAGTGAGAAGCTTGTAGACAATTTCACGGGATTCGTTCGAAATATTCATCATAGTTACCTCACCAACTCAAATGCCACAACCCAGGCTTACCACATGCTCAAAACTTTGGGTCTACTCAAGAATCATTTGGAGAACAATAGTAAGAAGAGGCCCAATAGCAAAAAGGAACTTGAAGGAAAATTGACTGCTGAATTTATTGTCGAGAAAACTGAACATGCGATCAGCAGAGGAGCAGAAGATGTGTAAGCATATTATAGATAACAGATAAAGTTTTGCATTCATGAATTTTTTAAAAATTTTATCAATTTTATATGTACCTTCCTATAGATTCACAAGTATCATCCGAAGTGACTCAAATTCGAATGACACTGAAGTCGAACACATGATCAAAATTGGACAGCTTCTCATCGCAGATTTACGGATGGGACTTGAAATGTTGGACAGTGTTTTCAAAGAGTGAGTACATAAAAATTTGTTGCATACAGTAAACTGGTTAATTATTTACAAGCATCAATCAAACTTGGCTCCTCTTTTTTACTCTCACTCCGATCCCAATATTGACAACTTTTAATTAGCCCTATTGATCTCACACAGAGCTGACATTGGCATTGACATTGGAATCGTGTTTTTGTTTCCTCCATTATGCTATGAATCGATATCATACTGATTGTGCTTAAAAAGTTACTTCAATGCATGTACAAAATATTTACTTGTGTTTTGTGTACTTTGAACTAAAACCCATTACTTCCGTGTTTCCTGAGCATGTAAATATTTTTACGGGAATTTTTCAAATTCTCATCTAAAATTACAATATTTTGTTTCCCTTTTCCGTTTTTAGACTGCTGGGAATTGACTACTTTGATATTACCTACCGTGTATACGACGAGAAGGTTAGCAAAGAACGTAATTCATACATGACAAATATTATAAGTCCATTAAATTAAATGTTTGATGATAAAAAGTTAAACCAAATGTAATTATTTATGTTGATTAGTACTGTGAACTAGTGGAGCCTCTTGTTCAGAAAATTTCAAGTAGTTTAAAACCACTGGATTTACGAGATGAAAACTTTAGTCAAGAGCAAGATGTGTCCATCGGAACAACCTTATTTGAACTCTACTTGGCTGTGAAACAGTTTGCTGAGTAAGTAATCCAACAAATAATATAATTTGCGACATTTCATAATAAAAATACTAAAAATACGTTGCGCCGCAGTATTCGGACATTTTGTGAAATTTTTCATGATGGACTTTGCTTTCAGTTTATCAGTAAATCTTCCAAATCAAAAGAACCTGAGTATCCAAGGGTCATATCATAACTGGTTTCATTCAAGGTGCGGTACTCACAGTATTTAATACTTTAGAAAATCGTTTATTTTTAAAAATGTTGTCATATTATTTACGTCATTTTATCATAATTTCGTGTTTGTCTTTTTCACAGTGTGGCTCAATGGTTGGATATTGCATGGTACAAAGCTTTACAAAGAATTCAAAAGGCTGTTCAACTTGATGTCCTGCGTCCATTGGATGACTACGTTCAGTTCAGTTCGTCTGCAGTCGACACTGCTCACATCTTTCACCAGGTAAATTTCCGCCATGCAAATTTCAACTTTTTCAAGTAATTAAATAGACAGTACTTTTAGGAATATTTAAATGCATGTTTATGATGATTTTGTATTTTGTGACGTAATATAGATCCAGATTTTCTGGAATCAACTTTCCTGGCCTGAAGTTGAAGGCTCTTACGCTTTCATTGCAAAAATCCTCGATGTAAGTAAAGTTCACTGAATCCTTTTTTTTTGCTGCTGTAACTTTTTTTGTCTAAACAATCTAAAAATTAAATTGTTTTATTTTTTTCCCTTTATAGGACTTGTGCAAGTGTATAATTTATTATGCTGAAATCACATGCAGAAAGGTGGAGGAGCTAGAAAGCCAACAAGATAATGAAAAATATGAAATATCTAATGAGGTTTGTCTCAAAAAATTGAAGCACTAAGTATCCTTAAAACTTTCTGAATTTTCTGTTCAATACACTTACAATCTGTCCGTCTCATTGATTAAACTTAAATTTAGTTATGCCTGGCGATAAACAACATTGAGTACGTTGGACTGGAAATGAAACCAATCAGTGAAAAACTAGAAATGGATAAAGTTCTCAAGATTCTGGGGCAGAATAATGGCACAGTGATCGCCGAGCAGTGCCGAAGAACCCTAACGACTGTAATGGAAAATGCGATTGAGAATATTAATGTTAAAGTATATGAAATACTGGACAGAGTTGGGGCCAAAGTAAGGGTTTAAGTCAAAGTATTTATGATTCAAAGATGATTTAAGGTTTCCGACACTCAAGTAACAAAAGGGACCTTTTACAATCTCATTTTTAACCTTGTTTTTTTGTAGTTGAAGCCCATAATTTTCCGCTTACTTCTTGAGGGCGCAGAAACTGAAAACGAGGAGGAAGGAGTGGAAAAGCTCATCTCATATCTTGACAAGAACCTCATCAAACTAAAACACAAAATGACTTCCAGTGGTTTCGATAAAATATTCTCAATTATTTGGGAGAATGCTTCCGTTGCACTACGAGAGCTCATCAGAACTAATATTGACGTAAGCTTTGATAAACAGTAAGTTTTATGCATGTATTAAGTTACAAATTTAAAAAATTAGAGAAAAAATATTTTTATTTTAATTTTCCTACACACAGAAACGAAGACCACCAGCATTCTTCAAAAATATTCACAATATGTTACAAATCCTCCTAAATTATTTCTACCCCGACGGACTGAACGATATGGATTCCATTGAAAATTCGAGTATTCAAGAAATCAATGACTTGCTCTCTCTTCACGGAGCATCCACGACTGAGCTGATCCTAAAGTTTCAGCAAGATCGCTATCGACATCAAACTCAGGTCAAGAGTAAAACTGGAGAGTGTGGAATGATCACAATTCGTGCAATTTACTGTGAAGATATTCAGTATCTCCGAATTGAAGTCTTGAACTGCCGAAATCTCAAACCGACTGATTCCAATGGTAAATTTTTTTCGTCCTCATAAAAAGTTTTCCTTCGCGTAATTAATGAATCAATTAATTGTCGTTATTGTACTTATGTCCAATAAAATAAAATTCCTACTCTTTCATTTGCAGGCCAATGTGATCCGTTTGTAAAGATTCAGTTGGTTCCACAAGATATTTATCCAGTACCAGCAAAGAAGACTAAAGTGAAGAAGAAGACTTTATTTCCATTATTCGATGAGACTTTCAACATCCCACTAACCCCAGACGAAATGTCACTGGGTGGACTGATATTCATGTCTGTGAAGGATAAAGATTTGTTTGGAAGAAATGATTTCATTGGGGAAGTCTTCCTACCCTTAGAGTCCATTCCTTTCACCACCTCGGACAAAAAGCTCCAAGATCTCCCGCAACAGACCCTGCCATTGACGTTACCCAGTAATGGTAGTTCAAGAATTTTGGAAACTCTCGAAAATCGACATTGGGACAAAGTAGCCGTGGACTTTGCAAAAAAGCAACGGCTTCGTCAAAATGGTGGTCCCAATGCAGGTCATGCTTCTTCATGAATTCATCGACCCAAAAACAGCAAGAAATGAAAAAAAAGAGCACAGCCT
>JAQIVE010003909.1:0-15593 GCA_034698285.1 Sminthurinus bimaculatus | reverse complement strand
TTTGGTGTTTTGTCATGAAAAACTCATGATAATCTCATGAACTTTGATGCGTTTTTCGACCAGGAACGCATCAAAACCTCATGATGAAACTTCCTAAGTTTTTTTTCTAAGGGTATTTGATAAATCCTCGTAAGACTAAATTCTGCTTCATTTAAAAAGCACGTAGCAAGTTCCCCAATGGCATATTATTAAGTGCTGGCATTTTACAATGTATTTTACGGTATCCATCATATATGAATTCGGAACCTTTTGCAGTTTTACTAAAAATTAAAATTTTGGGATATTTGATCAATAAATGTATAATTTGAAAAAAATAAACAGTTTGACGGGGTGAATGTTAAAATAAAAACAGCTTCATCCATCAACCAGTCTAAAGTGTGTAATTTATGTACTACATAGTCACCATAAATGGAATGTTTTTATCATGCATACATACATAAATATTACATGTACGTAATATGTACTTGACAGCATGACAAAATTCTGTACAAAACCCTATATCTCCAGTTTAGCCGACGGCACGTAATTTGTAAAGACTTTTTTTGCTGATTATTAACAATGCTTACATACATGTGCGATACTTAGTACTATAGATATCTATATAATAAAAGTATCTTCCTTCTGGTATTATTACTGTATTTTTTATGCCGTTTTGTATACATGTAGTCGGAGGGCGACTGGTTATGTGCAGCGTGTAGAGTAGACACGGCTATTATGACACACTGTTGAAAAAGTTAAAGCCTCAGGTCGCCATGTTGCTCCTTTTAGTTTAAAAAACTTACTCAGAGATTTTTGTCCCGATTAATTAAGGCGTAGAGTTTGCGCAATGCAACTAAAATTTGAATGAGGACTTTTATTAGCTGTAACCACAAGGCAGTTGGCTTTGACGAGGGGAAAGTAGAATTTTTCTGGTACCGAAATAACGTGGCTCTAGTCCCTTGTTGTATATTCTACAGAAGGACAAAATTCGAAGAAAATTCCACGACCGATTTCTAGTAGATGGGTTAAAAACCCAACTTTCACAACGGGTGAAATCTGGTAAAAGTCGGGCTTTTGACCCATCTAAACCTTGACGAATGGGGGCTCAATTTTCAGTTTATTTTTTGAGCCAAAAGGAACAATAATTACGATGACCTAGGGCTTTAACTTTTTAACAATGTGTCATAATGGCCATGTCTACACTGTAGAGTCTGAGACTGTGTACGTGTCATAGTAGAAGGAACACAAGAGGAGTAACATAAAAGGAGTAGCACATATAGTATGTAGTAGTAGTAGTAGTAGTAGGAATATGTATCCAATGTTGTATATACATACATGTAGTAATACAGAATAGAGAAGCCCAAGTGTGCTACTGCATTGCATTGCAAAGCTTCGACCGGGTCGCTTTGGGAGGGCAGATCTTGGGAGAAACGCCCAGCATTGCCATTGAGATGAGTGTCATTGGTGGTGAAGAGAGAGGAAATCCTCCTCTGGTATCTCGAGAGAGATGTTATTCGTTATATTAGCTCCCCTCCGAGGGTGCTCGTCCATTAATGTCTCTTATATCTCTATGTCTCTTCACAAAGAAGCCAGCAAATCAAACAAAATCGTTGCTCGTGTCTTGAGCGCTGAAGAGGCTCCATCCTTATCATCATCATCATCAAGAAGAAGAAGAAGAGCAAGTATACATTGAAAAGGCAAAAAGAGCTAGATATAGAAAGAAAAAAGAAGAAATATATGGAAGACTAAGGTAAAAGTATTGAGCATACATACATACGGCATCAACATACAATTCAATTGGAGCGGATTCGTTCGTGGGTCGTTCGCTTTCCCCAGGTTTTTTGTCTCAACCTCACATACATGCATACATACATAACATATGTATGTATGTATGTATGTATGTATGTATATCGGCTCCTTTAAGATACTCCCATGTCCAAAAGCACTCCTTTACTTTGTATCTTTGGGTGACTTCCCTCATGTATTGGCGTGCACCTTACCTTAAGACTCGAACGCAAAACCCAACCTAAAACCAAAACTAGAGGAACAAGTATTAACTATATGTACAGAACATGAAGACTGAAGACTTCTCTCTCTCTCTCTCTCTCTCTCTCCCTGGAGTATCCGAGTTTTTCACTTTGTTTTCCACTCTTCACTGCCATTGTCCCAGCTACTCCCGTGAGTTGAACTTGAAGTTGAAGCGGTTCCCCTGAGAGAAAAGCATATAGAAAAAATATTCACGTCCATTGATGAGAAAGTATCGGGAAAAAAAGAAGAACAAGAACAAGAAAAGCAGGAGCAGCAAAAGACCAAGACCAAGACCAAGAAAGTTGGGGTAACAGTAACACTAACAGTGACAAGAACTGAGACTGGGACAGGGACAACTCCAACTCCTGCGACCAAGACGGTGTCTATACAGGGGGAAGTACTTCCTGAAAGCAAGAGCTTATAGAGAGATTAGACTCTCGGTCCGTGAGTGGAGTGTGATCATTTGAAGGACCAAATCAAGAGAGTTGTTGAGAGGTAAACGAGTACGAGTGGGAAAACGCTGAGAGAGAAAGAGACTCACACATATACATATACACACCATACACACACACATACATCTACAAACCCAAACGAAGGAAGCAAAGGAAGAAAAGACGGAAAGAAAGAACGAAAGAAGGCAAAAGAGACGTTTGCTGGTTTGGTTTAGTTTCGTTTAGTTTATAGTTTGGGCTGGCTTGACTTGGCTTGGCTTTGGTTGGTACCAAAGACGAAAAGGGACTCATCAGTTGTACAACACACAAGGTTCATATTCTACATTACGTTCCCTTTCTCACTATTCTCACCACCACCATCACCACAGCAGCAGCAGCAACAGCAGATACTAGTAGTACTTTTGCTCCTTTCCTAGTACAACAACAACGAGAAGGACGAGACGACGACGACTACTTCTACTACTTCACCTTTTATAATATATTATTCTCGATGAACATGCTTGTATATTTTGTGTAAGCAGCAGTCTCCGACTTACACTCCTCCTGCTTACTTCACAACACTGCTCCTCTAAACTAAAGTGCTCCAATACTCAATTACCATCAAATAACCATCATCAACTCGTTCGAGCCGAGTAGTGACACTTGAGTGCTTTTTCCTCTGCTCTCTGACTCTTTATCTATTTCTCTCTCTCTCTCCCTCTCTCACTCTCTTCATTCACCTTCAGCCTCTGCTTCAAATATATATATATATACACCGGAATTATCACTCACACCTCAAAACCGTCATCATCATCATCATCATCTCCTCCTCGTCGTCACAATCAGCATCGGCATCACAAAACCTTAAAGAGTAAAAACAAACACGGAGCTATTATACACATTATTATACATTGTGTCACACAGTGAAAAGTGAAGTAGAGAGACTCGAGTAAAAACTTAATATTTTTATCTTTCGACAAAAGACAATGATGATGAACTTGAGAATGAAGAAAAGTACTACTACTAGTTGTAGTACTCCTCGATTCAATCAAGTGCTCTATCAATATTGAGTACATATGAATGAGCTACAAACACATTTATAATAGTACTTGTGCAGAAAGTGTAAGTGAGTCAATCTCGATCTGAAAAGATATCATATTATAGATATATGTATAGATGAGTGAGTGCTCCAATTATTATGGTTAAGTATACAATATACAACGAAAATCTCTATTGCAAACAGTGACAAAAGTTCTCGGATAGTACTGCAATACATGTTACAAAACCTAACACGTGGTTTGACACAAGTACACAAGAACAAATCCCATAAAATAATAGTTTGTACTGATTAAGTCAGTTAATTTTAATTCTCGCCATCTTCACATTACATTGCATAAGATGCAATAAATCTATTTCTAGTGTAACTTTGTAGAGCCAGTCGCCAAAGTGGACCCAACATTCAAAGTGGACCAACTGGACCCAACAACGAGTGACGGCTACTGGTACTGGCCACAGTCCACTTCCACATTAGAAAATTCACAGCACCACCAATCCGCATCCGCGTTACACTCTTCATCACCACCGTCGCCTTCATCTTCCAATTCCAGTAGTTCTCCTCCAGGTAGCCAGCAACAACAACAGCAACATACTCATAATCATAATCACCAACATCATCTTCACAACAGTGATAACAACAATCATCACCCGCATCAGCATCAGCATCATCCTCAAAATCATCAACATCATCATTTGGATTTGTCCAGCGACTCGCGTGAAAATTCCCCAGCCGTTGTAGCTCATATCGGCAAACTTAATTCGGTGTCCGCGGCGGTGGTGGTGAGAGGTCTTAATAATATCAATACAGATAATACTAGTCCAACTGATGGTGACTCAAGCGGTCGTATTGTTGGTTTAAAAAATGGGAATAACAACAATAATAGTACTTCTTCGGCATCTAACTCTAATGGTAATGGAAATCCGATCATAAAATCCGAAATCAACATTAGTAATCACGCCATCAATAATAGTAATAACAACAACAATAATAGTAATTCCCTCACTCCCATTCATCACACTAGCCAGGAGGAAGAGGAGCTCCTCCAAAGTGATTCCATTTCTGGGGAGCATTCCCACCAAATTCCTCGAGCTGGAGTTGACCTCACCACGCTCGCCGAACTCTCTGGCGAGCTTGCAATGTCTTTGAGCCCAAAACATCCACACACGACACCGTTTTCCGTCACTGACATTTTGAGCCCACTTGAAGAGTCTTATCGCATTAAAGGTTTGGACAATAACAATAGTTTAACTCATTTAACTTCACCGCCGTCTCCCTCCACTTCGCCGTACAATACATCGAGACACAACTCGTCTCTACCTCACTCACAACAACATCAGCAACAACAATCCATCATGAATGTCCCATCGAGTTCCCCGTACACTCACATGCATGTGCCACAATTGTCCCATCCCGGAGCTGCGGCTTTCCAGGCTCAATACTGTAATGGAGCGGATCTACATGGAATGACCGCAGGACACTATGGAGATGTCCGAAGTTCGGCGACAGCTGGATGGTACGGTGCTACCGCTACAGATCCACGATTTGCAAGTAAGACATTTTACAACTTGTTTTAAACACACATACACATTATGCATTTTGAAGTAATTCTCGCTGTCAAATCAATATTTTTAACCATAGAGTATTTTATTTACACAAATATCTACATGATGCTCCCTAGCTGTCTTTATTTCATAGAGGTTCAAACCTCAGCTCAATATTTTGATTTGAACTTGGAGCTAGGGTTGATTGAAGCGAAAACTTTTATCATACATGCATGCATGTAGTTACAATAGGGAAAACAGACAGGGGAAGAAAAGATGTGTGCATGATTTATCTCTTTGATCAAACGGAAGAAAGATTCGGTGAATCAAGAAACGTGACCTGACACAAATTCAATCCTACCATTGATGCTGGTGCTGGTACACGCAACTATGATGTATTTACCACATGGACAAATGTACAATACAATGCTCCCGATTCCCGATCTTAGCATAACATTATTACGTCCTAGTGGTTGCACAAACTATTGTATCTTGCATATAATCATGTGAACTGCATTTTGTATGTATGTATTTACACATACATACATGAATTATGAAGTTTACAACGCACCTACAAGTATGAAAAACTTAGGAAATGCATTGATCATTATGGGTCTATTTGAAAATTAAAATCGAAAAATGTGCAGTTTTCCGTTCACACAAACATATGCGCATAGACTGTCGCTTCTCACGAGAAAATAAACCGATTCCATGTATTTTAAATAAACGAGATTTTTTGGTACTACTCTGTAGCTTATTTATGCTAACAAGGATTTTTTTTCCTTCAATGTTTTATTTACTATTATCATTTGTAAAGTTGCACATGACGGAGAGAAAAGCAGTTTTTTAATTTTAGTTTTTGTTTTTTACTTTTATTAACAGTCACCCGATTAATGGGATCCTCAGGAGCCGGGATGAACATGAACGTGTCAAACATGTCCAGCCTAAGTGGTGCATGTAGCATGGGAGACACTAAGCCAATCCAGTTTCCGTTGGCCCAAAGGAGGAAACGGCGAGTCCTCTTTACACAAGCTCAGGTTGGTGCCTTACTTTTTACTTTGTACTATTTATTATTTCATTTGTACATACTTTTATTATTTATTATGTCATTTCACCCTGTATGTATGCATGTGTAGATGGAATAGATAATTTATCGAATGAACCAAAGGCAAAGAACGGAACCATTGTCATTATCATCCTCATTATATTTAATGTTATTGACTTTATTGCGTGGAAAATTAAGATGCATTTTATACCCATAATGTATGTATTTTTGTAGCAAGTCGTCATATCTCTACATCTCTAATATTCGTATAATCAAAAGGATGGGGCCATAAATACATTATGCATTATATGTATATATGTAGGCTCCATGGCTAAAGTTACAAGCACAATGAATACTCCGTGCCGATGCGGTGCAAGTTTTCGTTTAGAGATTGAAAGTATCTACAAACTACATGCATAATATTACATACAGAAATGGTTGGGAATCGACCCAGTCCATATGTACTCATCATTATCTAGAATCTAAAGTGTGGAAGTAAATTAAGTCGCTTTAGTTGAGACACAAGTTCCTGATATTTTGTGCAAATTTATTTGTTCAACTCATTAGATTTTCCAAACTGACTTGACTGCCGAAGCCGAGGACGAGTTCTTCCTCTCTTGTTTGTCGTCTCTCGCTCCCGTTTCTATATTCTATATTCCTTCTCTTTCTGTCCCCCAGTCACTCTCGATTCTGTTTGTATGCCTTCGACGTTACAATCTTCATTTCCCCCGCAGACTTTGCCTTTTATAGAATAAATCATTACCTTTATATTTCCTTCTTTTTAAGCAGCATAGGAGACACGAGACATTTGGTTTCTTATACTGAATCGTTGAACCATACATTTTACTTTTTTAAACATATATAATTTAAGAGTTCAAGTAAATTATTCTTTTAAATTGTGCGCGCATTTAATATTTAATTGGTATGCACGAAAAATGCACATTCTCAAACACTCGAGTGAAAAAATAGGGTGAGTCAAGTCAAAGTTGAAACAGGTCTAAAAGTCTTGTACTTTGTACTTAGTGAATGGAACCGAAAGAAGATGGATTAAATCCCTTATTTACACAATGTCTGCACCCAACACATAGTTTAGTTAAACCTATAGAATGGTGTATTGTGCATATCTGTTGAAACAGAAAACTTGCCGAGCAAACGGCGGAGGGAAGCTCCAAGCTTTTGACGATAAAGAAAGAAAATCAAACTAAAAAGCTTTAGGAAAAAGAAGAACAGACTCAATGAGTTTTACTTGTAAAATATGTACACATGGAGAAATTACAGAGAAACTACAAGAGAGATTCTAGAAAAGCTTGAAAAGAGATTCGGTACAAATACATAACACACATCGACTGAAACAATTCAAATACAAAATAGAATGAATCGAGACGAAAGTAGAGCTGCAGCTATTATATTCAATCCCATTCTTTGCCATAATGCGTCTTAAGCTTGTTTGATGAGCTTTGGCTCGTTCTCGGGCTCTCTCTGTATGTAGTTTCGTAAGTTGAGTTTTCGTTGAGTTTACAGTTAATTTTCTCGAGCTCCCTGAGAACAAAAACTAAAGTCAAAGTCAAACAGTCAACCATACATGCATGTTCGGCTTCGCTATGTACATAAGTACAAGCTCGCAGTTTAAGTAAAAACAAACGAAAAGTGCAAAGTCGATACGACTCAGGAAGTTCGATAAATCATAAATAATGCTCCAGCAATAAAATGATAGAATTAACTTTAGATATACAGGACAGAGCGTGCGTGCAAAATGGCAGAAAATCCGCTTATTACCGAATCGCGCAGAATTATTGAGAATAAAGGATCTACGATCCTACCCAGAATAATTTTAGTATAGTGCTGAAAATAAAATTGAGCAATCAAATGAAAAAGATTAATAACGTCCATTGAAATATTTATATTTTCACAGGTTTACGAGCTGGAGAGAAGATTTAAGCAACAAAAATATTTGTCAGCCCCCGAACGGGAACACCTTGCAAGTTTAATTCATCTTACGCCAACACAGGTGTGTACTTCCTTTCCTTCCTAAATGGTCTTTTATGTGAATCGCACACATAAGACATATTATTATGTTATTGTGAGTATGACTTGAGAATAACATAATACATAGATATACGATACACATAATAATGAATGTCAACCACCGCACCGTTCTGTCAACCCTTTTTATATATTCGTATGTGGGATCCTTTGTGGTTTAAATGGGCATTGTTAAAGAGTTGACGTATACATTTTCTTCTCTATTTACCTTACCTACCTGCACGTTTCCTTCTGATTTTCTCCATTGCATCGATGTAAGCAACTATAGCCATCAAAGCCCTGTCAGCTGTATTTTGATTCAATCATCTTATACAAACTTAACAGTATACCTTCCTACATAGTACAAGGTGAAAATTCATGTTTTTTGTTGTATGTAATAGTCCCGCTTTGTCAAATCAAGGCAAGGCAAAGTGGATACACATAAACAATAAATATAAACACATGACGAAGACGACGAAACGAGGATTTTGTTTCAAAACAAATACATGATAGTGATAGAATTTGTATTGTCAAGTCATACGATCTAATTTTTTCTCAAGTTGTTTGCTATCACTAGTAGTTTATATGTATGCAGCGTAACAATTCATGTTTGTCACATCTTAAATTTCTTCTACATGCTAATGATGACGGTAAAATGTGTGTCCTACAAATAAAATATCACCATACAAAATTAGAACGCCGTTTCTTTTTGAATCTCTTCACAGTTTTTGTATGTACGTATCACATTAGTTTATTAGAAGTGTATTTTTAACATTTCCTCTTGAAGCCCTCAGAAGACACTTGAACGAAACCCCGTAACCTTAAGTCTAAAAGTACCGTTTGTTAGACCTTTGACTCGGGTGTAAAAAGGATGTTGAACAAACAACATCAGCAAGGTTACACACACATGATGTGTACATATGTATAGATTTTAATTTTAAATGTTTATTTTCTTTTCATGTAAAATGACCACCAAAAGGTGAAAATCTGGTTCCAAAATCATAGATATAAGTGCAAAAGACAAGCAAAAGAAAAAGCAATGGCCGATCAAAATAGTCAAAGCCAGGTAAAATTTTAATTGTTTTATATTTCCTTGGATTTACATTGTACAACATATTACATATTAACTAAAACCTTTGAAGTTTTGCAGCAAAACACTTTTAATTTTTCAAGAAGTTTCCTTATTGCGTTTGAAAAAGAAACAAAGCTCTACGGAATATAATAGATCTTTTATTTTTCCTAGAGTTCTCCGAGACGTGTGGCAGTTCCTGTTTTGGTGAAAGATGGTAAACCGTGCGGAAGTTCAAATGGCGATGCAAATAGTACTTCAGGAGGCAGCGTATCAACTGGTTCAGCGAGTAACATTGGCAATTCTACAAGTCCTAATTCCCAGCCTTCCTTAGGGCTCCCACCAAACTGCTCACAGGTCAGTTTCAACTTATTGTATTTTAATGTAATTCCTACACACTAGTACTATGCACTGGTTACAGCCGGGTAGAAAAATAGGTACAGAAACTTTTCTTCTTAGAATAGTATCAATGAGCATTTAGAAAAATGGTTTGAATACATAACGAAACAATTAATACGCATTTTAGAGAGCTATTTAACTTTTTCATTTCATTAAAAATTACGATTTCAAAGACGTGCAGGACGAAAATAGGAGGAGAAAAGGGGCAAAGTAAAAATCAATAACGTACACCTCTATTTCTAAAGTGTTGCAATTAATTTTATTAAAACGCTGTGCACCACCCTCTCACATGTCTTTCGCCTTTTCTCTCTCAAGTACTATAGACTACTACTACTAGTAGTGGTAGCAGCAGTGCAATATACCTAGAAAAGCAGAAAATCGATAGTACAAGAGCCTTTTAGAGTCTGTCAGAGTCCCATTTCTTTCGTCTTTTTACACACGGTTCTTTTTTCTTCTTTAATACACATTACGCCATATGGAAAAAGAAGTGAAACATGTATATGTATAGGCCTATTTTAAGATTATTACTACAGGACAGAAAGCCGATATCGTGTACGTGTTTATTGTAGGATATAATATTAACACATTGTATACATATTCTGAACTGCCTGGAAATTTGTAGCTTTGTTGTTTAGTTTTAGTCAAGAAAATATAATACTTAAAATTATCATTATTATGCACCTAATTTTATTTTGTATCGTGTGATCTTGTGATTACCACATTGGAATGTGAATTGGTTCAATCAATAATAGGGCGGTTCGATGGTCTCATTTTATCACCAGATGAACTCCTCTTCCTCTTGCACCGGAAGTTCATCACTTGGCGGATCAAGTTCCCTAGCCGCTCTTGGTGGTTATCAAAGAAGTTCTCATTCTTTGACTCCGACCCTCGGTATGAGTTCTCATGGGCTCCCGCATCATCATCACCATCATCAGCAGCAGCAACATCACCATCAACAACAAGGGTTAACAATGTGTGCTACGACATATCTACCCCCACTCCAGTCCCGAGCCTGGTGAAATCCTACCCCCGTAATAAATAAATAATTTAAATAATACTTGAATATTACAGCTACCTACAATATTCTACTTAAAAAATTTAATTATTATTCTCCATTATTCAACAATTAAAAATTATATAAATATGTACAAGAAATGTACATCCACTTGTCGCCAGCAATACAATTTTCAAGGAAATTCAAAATTTCAATCCCCACACACTCAAATACAATAATACATGCACATGTATGCACACGTGTATGTTTTTTTTCCAACTTAAATTGGAGAGAAAAACACATTACAAATATTTGTGGTTCATAAAATTCCTAAATAACTTCGACTGTTACTCGCCATAAATTTTATGTACTTATGCATGTGTGTGCACTCTCAAGGAAGGTGGAAAAGAGCCTCAAAACATTTTTTACAACGTTGTCCTCGTCATTTGTGATTTGAACTTTGAAATTTCCAAGAAGTAACGTCAATCTCCAAGTTTTTGCCTACTGTACATACATACAAACAATCCAGTGAAGTCCCAGTCATGAAGCACGAAAAAATGAAAATTGACATTTGTGTCTGCGGCGGTTTCGATGTGTGTAATTTATACAGAAAAATGTTGCACACATAGAATTAACCAAAACTGTACTTTATAGATATTAAAAATGCTATAGGTGAAAAATTCTCCCGTTTTTCTCGTCACTCCAGTCATCTATAGTTTAAAAAGTCACAAGGATACATATGCACACACACACACACTATAAAAATGAATCTCAACCTCCAAGTGCTGTAGTTCTACTTCTAATTAACCTCTGACGAGTGTTAGAAGGGATAAAAAAAGGAGCCTCGAGACACAAGCAGAGCAAGTATATACTGATACATAGTTAGACTATAGTACTATGCATGTATGTATACAACTAAAATAGTTATGTACGTTATCAAATATACACATCAATATGTATAAACATTATGACAGTGGCAGTGGAAGTGCACCTTTCAAGCTGATGGAAATCAAATCCGAATTATTACCTCATAAAGAAAATTGCTTTTACTAACAAAGTGGGTGTATAGTGAGTGTATTATAGCCAATATGTATACCGCTTCAAGGTATTGTACATATACACATAATACGTAGATATATATCTGACTGTGCGACTGCCGTTTAAGTGATGAGTGAAAAACTATTAGGAGAAATATTACACTAATAAAAACACTACCATGTTATACAATATACAATACATAAATCTGCATTTAGTGTGTCATATGTTCCTTCTCGTGAAAGTAATTCAATATTGAAATCTCAGTCTCATCAACCAGCCAACCAATATATCAAAACCATCAAGATCGTTTACTGAATCAAATTCAAGGGGGAAAGTAACTAAATTCTCTACGTTTCTAATTTCGTACACGCACGGAACACATATATATGTATAGCTACATTCATTTCACACATAGTTACCACCTAAATAGAATGTAAAAACTTAAATTGCCCTGATTGATTTGTGATTCTGTAACAACTCACACAGTGAACTAATAGACTAATAGGTAATTTATGAACAATTAACTACCGTTCCCTCAAAATCTTGACGTTTCTTGTCAATCCTTGGGTTTTACGAAACTTGTTTTTGCACAGTATTATTGTTTATTTTTGAAAATATTTTACCAATGTTTTAAAGTTTTAAAGTTAAAATATGATTTTTTTACTTGATGTATAAATTATGAATTTTACCTCGTGTTGGCTACAACAATATTTGTAACTATAAGAAAAAACGATTACATAGACAAACTTTTTCAGTTATAGTTTTCTAGCCGTGAATTATTGTTTATACTTATATTGACAACATACATAAAACATAAATATGATAAATGTTTCAAAGTATTTTATTTAGCAAAAAGAAGAAAAGAAATTGTTTACCGTTTAGATTACCGGGTATGACGAAAATCAAAAATCGTGTAAAATTATTAAACGAGACTTATGTTACCAATACTATTGTATTTAGGCTCAACTACTATAATAATGTACTACAGTATGAAACTTAATGTCATAATCTCAGTATAATAGCGGTAATAATAATCATCATCATTCATCATCATGTACTATAATATCAAAAAATATATTATACTATGATAGAAACTTACGTAATTCCTAATAATTATTATGTTACTTACATAAGAAGGAGAAAAGAACACGCCATGTTTACCTACATAAAAATAAATTCGTTCATCAAAATTGTTGTGCAAATGTGCAGTAAGAATAAAGTAAAAAGATTATCTTTGACAATTTATAGGAAACTCTACAGGTTGTTCAACTTTTACGAGTAAATAACTTATTTTGCAGATGCAGTTCATATTTTTCACACCAATGAGAATCAAAATGTCATAATGAATATTATTATTTATTATCACTACCTTTTTTCAAGTTCCCACTCTAATACACACAGTCAGTATATTGCACTTACTTGTACAGTATTATATAATATATAATACGGGAATGTAAACAGAAAACGTGAGAAACTGTCCGTCTAAAGATACTCTTGAGATCCCCTGTAGGACTGGGAAGAAAATATTTCTTGGTAAAAATCACTCAAATGTAAAACAATACATCATCATATCGAATGAGTATGAAAAGATTAGCATACAATGCTAAAATAACATGTATACATGCATACTTTCACATAATGTTTATGTATAGTAATGCATACAGGGATGATGGAGTCATGAACATTGTGTTATGCCATGGCGTCAGTCAATACGAAGTTCATGAAGCATTAATAAATCGCAGGCCCCTTTCCATTATTGTGATTGTATGTGTGTGTATGTGTACCTGCACCATGTTCTTTTCTTGGAGGACGGAGACCCGAATTCCCAAGCGTATACTATGGCTTTCCTTTGCTTTGCTTTTCTTCGCCTCGACCCAGGGCTCGACACACTGTGAATCCGGAATTTTGAATCCCCCTTTTCCACTTAATTTGCTCGCGACAAAAAGCCAAGATCGCCAAAAAGAGCTCCAGGCCCCGTATTTACGCTATATTATGTCAAATCCATGTGTATGTAGTATGTACACGTCTGGCGTATTGTGCGTACGTACAATATTTTGTTGGAATTGAGACTCAAAGGACAAAGGACAACAAACTGTTTGACAAATCTTTGTCCTCTTGGCTAAATAAATGTTACAAATTAAACAGCGTGGAATTTTCATCCGAATCCAAGTATAAGCATAACTATGAGTATGAGTACATTTCAGATTAGGCAGTCAGTTTCCACATGACAGTGTATTACACGAAATATCTATCTGTATAAATTAAAAGCAAACATCATATGAATCCAAACAGGGAGTGGTAAATTAATTTATTGTTTAACTACTGTCATTTGTTAATAAATTGATATTGACTGTAAAATATCAAAAATAAAAACCAAAGGGACAACTTCCTTTATATAGTATTACTAATAACTACTGCATAGTCCTCTCAAAATTTTGAACCCTCCAATAAAATACACACAAGGTAACGCAAAAGGGGGCTGGATTGATAAAGTTAGAAAATGTATGGTTTGACTGTATCTTGTGCATGTTGTATATCATCCATGTTATATTTTATCTGGCATGGTATGGGAATGAGTTGAAAATTCATTTTGCGTTCCTGTGTAAACTTTTGAAAGTTCCCCTGCGAATCACCCCAAAAGTTTAGATTGGGTTTCTCTCTCTTGCTTTTCCTCTCCTCACACTATTTGCCAATGCCTTCTGCCACAACAACCAAAGATACATACAGCCTGTATATAAGTTCTGTCGACTGTCTATACATGCCATGTGCCGTAAATGCTCGATTAATACTTCAGACGTACTATTTGAATTTAGAGTCATAGAAAGTATGCAAAAATTTGAAGCGGAAAAATAAAAGAGCGTAAGTACTAATCGAGTATTTACGGTATATAACTGCATGCTACACAACTAGGAAATGCTTTTATAGATGAAACTCGTGTGGAAAATCAAGTTACTCTAGTTCATCGAATCAAGGAATAAACTCCATTGGATCGTCATTAGCTAGCCACCACGACCCGACCCGTTGATGAAGTCGAAGTCAAAGTCGTGAGAGAAGTAATCTCTCCCTCTCTCCCTCGCTTTTACAGTGCATTAAAAAGGATCTGTCTATAATATGTATATTATACGGTGTCAATTCATGCTTTAAACTGTAAATATGAATATTACTATATTACATGCTGCCTGGAATCCTCTCTGTATATGTATATAGGCTCTGGTGGAGAATAGTCTGTATTTTTGTCGGTGTGCTTATCAGGCTGTGAGTTTGTACATACGCTCTGCTTGTGTCTTTATGCATCTCTATCTCTCTTACTTTCATTCTCTCTCGGAGTAGGGGAAGAGTGCTGACAATGGGAGAGTGCTGCGTGAGTTCATAAATATGGCATATATTCATAATGTAATATACATATTTGTATGCATATAGTTGCTACTGCTGACTGCTGTCAAGCTCATTCCCTTTATTCACTTTTTCAGCAGCAATTTCTTCCGCGTCATCGACTCCTCTGAAAAATAACCTCATCATTTTCCCACAAAATGTAATAATTTGTATACATAAACTATCCGCAAAAATAATTTGCTTTTCAAGTGTCTCCGCTCCCTTCAACCTTTAAATTGATATTGTTTTCAAGGTTAACTCATGCATATTAGCCCTAAATTTCCTGCTTATTTAACTTCCGACTTTTCCCCATTCCGGCCTCTCTCTTGACACTTTTTTATCATTAATCAGAAACTTGATTTTAAAGCTGTTGGGAAAACAAATTCAACTGTATTTTAATTCTAATTTCCTAACTTAACTTTTGACTTTCAAAACTTGTCTTAAAACTCGTGTATGAATAAGTAAAACGAAGGTTTTTCGTGTCGTAATTGCCGGGCAGGGTAATATGCAAAGGATGGATAAAAATTTAAAATGTATCGTTTTTACACCCCACCTTTTTATGAAGGCAATTCGAGTCATCGCAGTTTGTATTGTATATCCATTCCATAATGTGTACAA
>JAQIVE010003908.1:0-15595 GCA_034698285.1 Sminthurinus bimaculatus | reverse complement strand
AAAGATGCTTGAGCAAGGTTGAGCAACCTTTCCCTATGAGACCAAATGGCAGAGTTTAAAAGACATGAAGGAAATTTCCTTCCGTTTCCCCACTAATTATACTTCCTGTTTAAAATTGCGTTTTGAGGACAAAGATAATTTTAGGGCAACTTGGCTGCGATGGACAACTATAACATGCCGGAAATTGCCCTCTGTCGGGCAAAATCCGCTTTCGAGAGTCTCGAATCGTGCAGCGTCGAAGACTATGCTTACAGTTTGGACAAGTATGGTCACATCTTGAGGAATACGGAAGCGATTTGTGAAGAATCCAACCCGTTTGAATTGTTGCAAGAAAAAAGTCATCAAAATATTTCAACATTTTTTCCCTGGACACAAGAAAAGTCGGCCTTGTTAGTTGTGGACGAGGACTTTGAGTATTATTGGACACTGGCCCAAATCTTCATGAAAATTGATGGCCAAACAAAGCTGTCGCACAACTTCAAAGAGTCGAGTGAAAATTATTTGGCTTTGCCACAAGGCTTTGAAATCGACCCCACACCTGAATGTCCCATGGAAACTGGAAATTGTATCGACTACTCCCAATCGGCCACATATCGGATGAGAATGCTGTTGAGTTCGGGAATCTACCTTCTGTGGGAAAAGTGGGACAAAATCCGGTGGCCGACGGAAAAAGCCCGGTGGCTGAAGGATTATCGGATAAATATCAAGACGAATGACCTCGATCACGATCCGAAACAACTCCATTTTGTGACTCATAATGATTAGTTGAGTCACGAAGCTCGTCCACTGTCTTTGCAGGAGTCGGACATTTACCTCGTTTTCTACGGATTCTTCATTTTTGCTGCCGTGGCTGCTGGAGTTTTCGGAACCGAGTTGACCTCCGCATTTTGGAAAGGTATGATTGCATTTGTCGTGAAAACGTCAGAAGTTTGTGTGGTGTTCGGCAGGTCATTTTTGTCTACCGCGGTGCAGTTTTTTGAACGGCGCATCGCTTTGCACTAAATCCAGTCGCTGTTTATTGTCAGCGGTGGTTTTAACGATATTTTGCAGCATATTGTTTTCGATGACAAATGGCCAAAGAGTTACTCTAAAATCAAGCTAATCTCAAGTCGAGAATTTCGGTACATATGTACGTAGTACATACACACATCCATTCGTACTTCGTACTCTCGCTACCCTATACATGTAGTGCAAATAACTTTGTCACGTGACTCAAGGGGAAAGGCAGAAAAATTCAAAATTGTAGTTCACGTGACTCAATGGGAAGGGCGGGAAAGTCCAAACGATTGGGTCACGTGAATCAAGAGAAAAGGCGAGAAAATGTTGAAGTCAGATGCCATTCAGAAGCCGGTGCAAATATTAACTATGCGATTAAAAACCATGTGAGAAAAAAAGGGATTTTGCAGGTCGAAAAAATTATCAACACATACACATACAGAACTACCCGCCACAGGGTGGCGGGTCTCGGCTAGTATTCATCTAATTCGCCCACTTGAATACCCATCACGAAGAATTTAACTAATACTCCGTGCCAACAAATCCTTTGGGCAAATTACCGTCAAAAATCAACCATTTTCCACCCTTTCTCCAGCTTTCACTTTCTTTTACTTTCACCATCGCTTTCTCTTCCGGTTAGAACCATCTGGATAAAACTTGCACGTAGTCGTTCATCATATATTTTAAATCGTAAAATGGCGGAAAAATCGGGTATGCAAATAAAATTGATGCATGTATGTATGTAATTTAGAGTAAACAAGTTTTACCCGGGCGGATGAACCACACTTTTAATTACAATTACAAAGCAGCCATTAAAAGTAACAATTTTATGGAGAACTAGACTGCTGTAAAACAACTGTATGAAAATGTGTACAAACAAAGCACAAAGCATTAAATTAATGACTCAAATGGAGCAATTTTTGCGTAAATGAGTGAAAGCGGACAGGAAAATCGGAGTAAATAGCGCGGTTTTGTGATTTTGGGTAAACTCGCTCAATTTTCCAAGGCTTCGTGTTAAATTACGGAAATTTAGGGTCGGTTATGCAAAACCGTGCGGGAAAAGTTGGAAAAAGTACAGTTAACCACGGGAGAAAGCAGAGAAAGTACTTAAAACGGTGGAGAAGAATTTGCACATTACGTAAACAGAATATTTTTGTCCATAATTTTGCTGACTACTTTCACTTTTAATTCTGCTCCGCACTTTCTTTTACTTTCACTCCGGCTTTTACTTTCACTTTTTCGTCGCCTTTCTTGTTTGCGCTCGTTTGGCTAATCTTTTAGCAACTGCTTTGAGACTGCATTAAAACCAGGGAGAAAGTGAAATTAAGTAGTCGGGTAATAACCGGAGAAAGCGCCTTAATTGTATGAAACTGGCGGGCGGGCTGTATCTGGGGCCACCCGGAAGTGCGTTGCTAAATATAAAGAGGACGAGATTTCTTATATATCCACTCGGCCTACACAAACTGATGAAGAAATGATGGACTGTGTGTGTGTTATCTCTATTTGTATGCTGGTGAGCTCGCACTTTCACTTTTTAATTTGTTGTATGGCCAGCCTGCTCTACTTTCTCCGGGTAAAAGTGCGTGAGGTTACATCGTACAAGGAAGTATATAAATGGGCGACGGGCAAAACGTCAAAGTTCGAGTTTGGGATGATGGGACGCATTAAAAGTATGGAGAGACTCTCTCTCTCTTCCCTTCGTACTCGGCAAGACTTCATCAAAATATAAATGAAGGGAGAAAGTCCCCGTCATTTGAACCAAAGTTGGAGAAAGCTGCTGCGTGGAAATTGAAAAAACAAACGGCGCGTTAAAACAGACTATCTAAATAGTAATAATAATGATGTAGATAGAAAATTGGAGAAAGTAGCACAAGAGAAAGTAGAGTGAAAGGCAAAGGGAGAAAGTGAAAGTAAAATCACAAATAAGAAATGTTCTAAACATTTTCTTTGGCAAATCAGTCACGTACCCCCAAGTTGAGACCTCAGCCCGTCCCTCGAGACTTGCAAAGGGTTCAGTTTAGTTTGAGTTTACTTGAGTTGACTTGAGTTGACTTGACTTGACTTTCTCTCACTTCACGTCAGCTGGTTGCCTAGACTTTCTCCGGAAGTTGAAGGACAGACCCAAGTAAAAGCAAGGAAAATAGAGACAGCAAACAATTTATTCCCAATTTTTCCAGGGAAATTCGACGTCGAAAGAAAAACGGAGAAACTAGCCAGCAGGACAGGTAGAGTGAAAGCAAAAGGTAAAGAGTGAAAGCAACGTGAAAGTTGAGTAAACAACCCGGTCGAGTGATTGGTAGTTCAGCGAGTACAGTTTCACCAATTTTTGCACCGAGTTTAAAAGACAGTTTTTTTGAGAATTTTGAAAATTTTCTACATGGGGCTTGACAACAATTTTGGAACATCTTCAAAGAAACGTAGATTTACCAAAAATTGTGTTTTCTCTGGAAAAATTGAAGCAACTTTCACTTTTACTTTCTCCGCCTAAAATCATTCTGCTCATTTGCATAAGCATAAGCATCCTTACTTTCGCCGGTTACTCCGGCTACATCATTTTATTGCATCTTATTCATCACCATGATCCACTCCCTCATTATCGTCGCCGTCGTTGCTGTCATCGCCTAGTTCATCTTTACATTCATGGGGAAAATTGAATATTCTGGCAAAAAAGGTCCGTTAATCTGATGAGGCGAGATTAATTATATTGAATGGGACTGTCAGCCCGGAGTAAATGAAAATGAAAAGGTCCATTCAGTTAACTCCTTGGCCATTTATTTTCTCGGGGCAAAATGTATTATGTCAAATTTCAATTCATCCGCTCGTTCATTTATTCATTCATTCATTGACTGCACCTCGTCTTATCTCATCTCATTTCTTTCTCGGAATTATTATCTGCAATCTACATACATACACAGAATTCCACCAGAGAAACAGTGTTCGTCCGCCTTTTCACGTTCCCCATTTGCGTTTTTATTCAGCTAAGAATTTTCTATTTGGTCTGATTGACGCTCATTTGTATGTATGTATGTGTCTACAGTCTACACATGTATTTGTATGTATGCAGTGGAGAGAGTTGCATTTAGCTTTTATTAGGGCGATACCTCTGGGTGAAAGCAGGGCAAATTTGTTGTTGGGAGAAAGCGGAGAAAGCGGAGAAAGGAAAAGAGAGGAGTCATCTAAAAATGTGGATTGTCGCAGGGAGCAGATGAGCCGCGGAAAAGTGATGAGCTGGAACGATCCGAGTCAATATATACATATGTATATACAAGACAGGGTTGGTGAGGGGAAGCACTAAAGATGCACTCAATTTTCTATCCAGCGACAAGACACCATTACCTTTCTCCAGCCTTTCTCCAGCATTACAATACATGTAATACACTAGTCTCCAGCTTACAACATTACGATTACTATTACAAGTACTTTTCTATACACACACTCATTATGTATTCCCATCAGTCACTTTCTCTCGCTCTCTACTTTCTCCAGCTGTCTGGTTGGCTGGCCCTGGTTGTGGCAAAAGCCATTATTATTGGAAGGAGACGACGTAAAAAATCCAGGATTCGAAAGCACTCTACACAATTCACGTGCTGTTGGCTCGAAAAATTGAGGTACAAACTCCTGGATCTCCAAACATGAGACGATGAAATTAGTCGTTAATAAGAAGGCATCGTAATGAGCCGGAGAAAGTGGAGAAAATCGGCCATGCAGATTCAGGGAGATGACTAAAAGCCTGGAATAAATAAATAGGGGGATGGCGGGATGGACAGAACCGCAATAGGAATTTTATGGGGAGAATCTTGAGAATCCTGATTAAGAAGGATTATGTATGAGTAGAGAAAGGGATGAGAATGAGAATGCTGATGAGTCAGGAGATTTGATGATCATCTCGTGATTCGTGATCAAAGTCAGAGTGAAAGTCAGAGTGAAAGTCAGAGTGAAAGTCAAAGTTGAAGTCAATGATGCTCTAACCAAATGATGATGATTATGCAATCAAATTTGGTGGATTAGGTCAACTAAAGCGAGGACGATGATGCTGATGATCATGATGATGATGAGGACCACTAAAGGACTTGTCTATCATGTCTGCGGTTTTCCTTCCGCTTTTCTGCTTCTTCGATGTCGTCTTGTCGTGTCGTTGGATAGTGAAGCCAAAGCTGCTTTCACCCTTCTGACTAGTCAACTTCGGTGCGTCTGTTCGTCCGTGTCTGCTTGTCAGATTGGCGAAGGCTGTGAGTCCAATATCTGGTAATTTATTGAGGTAATTTCAAGGAAAGGATTTTTATGAACGTCATCACTTTCCAATGGCACTTTCTCCTTTTCATCTCGCCTCCTAAGTGTCGTCTAACCCTCGACCGAAGAATCTCCTACAGCCAATTGAACCAAACCAACAGCTGTCTTTGCCTTTCCCGAATAACTATTAACACGGATCCATCTGCTTTCACTTTCCCTTAAAAACATTTAAACCGCAAAAACAGTTGTTTCTGCCTAAAAATTCTGTGGAAAAACGGGAAAAGTGAAAGCGGGCGTCGGACGTCCGAAGCATGATCCAAAATTCAAGAGGAATCCCAAGACTTTCTCTTTCTGCTTTCACTTCGTGCTTCCTGTCCAAGTGATGATGACGATGAGGATATACACGCCGAGTGTGTATCGCATCGCATCGCATCGCATCGCATCGTCAGATTCCGTCAAGAGAAAGTCGGAGAAAGTGGAGAAAGCAGAGAAAGTGCAGATCCAATCGAGTATTTTATCCCCGATTACTTTCCCTTCACTGATTCTCTTGTCCTGTTACTCCCTCTTTAGAAAAACACCCTTGTGCTTTCACTTAGGGTGTCTTTGTCTTGTCTTTCATTGTATTGTGTTTTGTACACATATTTGCACAATGAAAATCCATATCATCTTTATTTGAAGAAGACGAGATAAAGATAAAGAAGCAGCACAATATTCCGGGGAAACGCCAGATAAGATCCGTACAAAAGGGATTAACAAGGGACGGACTGTCGGAAGGAAAAAATGAAAGGATGGTGAAAGCACGGGGAATGACAGAGAGAAAGTAAGGACAAAAGAATAGCGGAAACTTGAAACTTTCCCTTCCATTTCTATGTGAAAACAGAGGGAATCGTCATATAAAGATGTATGAAATGGATGGAGGATGGAGGAGTTGCATTTGATGTCGGTGTCGGTGTCAGTCGGTGTTTTGCGGGATGCTGGATGGCGGGTTGGCTGCTCAAGAGAAAACATTTTTATCTCAATCCATAGACGGATGCTCATGAAATTTCCTTGAGAGCTTACTCGTGTTATCCTTGTATGTATGTATGTATATATGTATCCATCTTGGGCTTTCTCTTTTTATCTGTCCATTGTTTCACTTTGCTTTTTTTCCCGCAGAGTATGTACTTTCACTCTCAAAATGTTCCCACAGCTATCTCAACACAAACTTTCATTTCCCCTGAAAACGTTAAAAAACAGTGGGTGAACAAAAACCCGGGAGAAAAACAGATTGGACCTTGTCCAGAAATTTGTTTTGTACCGGAAAATTCTGGACAATACGTAATTATCGTGGCTGAATAAAAATTAAGGATCTAAGTTCGTTTTATCTCAAATTTCAAAAAAGAGATGCAAATTGTTTTTTACGTAATTTTTCAAAAATGGTTGGCAATTTTACGGAGAAAAAAAGCAAAACTTTTATGCCGTATTTATGAAAATTCGCCTTTTATTCCGCACAAAAACACAGAGGACAAGACAAGGCAAGACAAGAATAGACAGGACAGGACAGAACAGGACAGGACAGGGAAGGACCGAAAAAAGAAGAGTCGGGGGAAGAACAAAAACTTTTTGAAGATAATATACGTAAATAAAATGTAGTCGGTCATGTACTTGTCAGAGTCAGTCCTGTCTTTCACTTTCTTCTTCTTCTTTTGCTTTCTCTTGCTTTCACTTCGTGTCCTCCTTTCGCGGAAGACTGACTTTTGACTGAATTTTACGTATGCTTGAAATGGCGCGGATAAAGAAGGGCTCATCTACAAACAGATCTCTCATCTCATCTCATCTCTGCTTTCTCCACTTTCTTCATCTTTAACTCGGCTTTCCGCTCCTCTACTCCGCGACTTTATTCTCTGTCTTTGCTTTGGTTTTCTTTTGCCGACTTTCTCTCCATAGTAAAATTCCGGGCCGACCACACACACACACACACACACACTGGGACCGCCATAAAAGTGAAAGCAAGAGGAGGGAAAAGACGAAAAAGAAAGTCACGAATTCTGGCTTGGATAGAACTTGTTAAGGGGAGCGGGAAAATAAAGTAACCCTGCAGCCAGGAACATGTAGCATGTAGTGGGGTGGCAAAGAGAAAGTCGGTGAAAGCAGGAGAAAGTACGAGTGAATGATGAAGTGGACAGTCATCCTCATCCCTAGAGCTTATGCAGACAGCCTTTTCTTCTCTTTCATGACTTTCTCCACTTTCTCCTGCATAAACTCGGGAGGTACGTGAGATGCTGGTCTCTCGTTTCATACCCCCGTCTTGTGGATAAATAAGTGGCCTACACTAGACACACCCATACATACATACGCGCATACATACACCAACTTTCTCCAATCTGATATGAGAAGATATCATATGATATGATATCACTGTGGGTATGATTTTGCCCGTGTTTTTTCTCCAGGAAAATGTATGTAGCCGCTGAAATTGCTGTTAAAGTGGAGGACTTGGACATGTGGAATAATTCCCGTGTGTGGGATGGGATCCCATCCCTGTATGTATATTGTATATGTAAATGGACCAAGTCGTGGAGAAAAATGGGCCAGATTGCTCCATGTAAATGAGGGATGTGAAATGATAATAATATTTCTACATTAGCTGCTGAGCCGGGAGGGCGACCCAAATAAAAAGATAAAAAATGTTTTCGCCGTCACATTTTCAAGTAGACAACGACGACGAGCCCAACCCCGAATCCAAACCTAAGTTGTGCTGGTTTGCTTGACGACGCTGACAACGACGAGTAGGATGGACGGGCAAGTTTGGTGTGTGTGTGTGTGTGTATAACAGGGAAAAAATTGGCTTTTAGCAAGTGCAGAAAGGCAAAGAGAAAGCCAGAGAGGAAAAAGATGGCCCAGATACATTGGGGAAAGCTGTTACGACCGCATTACATGATCCTACGTTTATGTATGTACTCACGCAAAAATGGTGCGGTGGTCTGTCTTTCTCTTGCTTTCTCTTCTGCTTTCTCCGGGGGGAAAGCAAGAAGAAAGGCAAAAAAGGGAAAGATGTGCTGTTCAAAATACTATGAAGGATATGAAGGATGTTGGCAGAAGCCTCTCTTCCCCTCTTTTTGAAGACGAGAAGCGAATGCTGATGTCGATGCCTTTACTCAACAACGCAACTCAAGTCGAGTCGAGTCTAGTCTAGTCGAGTCGACGACTCAGCTCATCGCAGCTCAGCTCAACTCAGCTCAGCTCAACTTAACTCGAGACGAGACTCAAGTTGACTGCTTCAAAGAACAGTACAAACAGTCAGATAGGGAGTGAGAAAAGAGCGGCCTACTCACGTACGTTGCTCAAGACGCCGTTTTCCTGCTTTCACTTCTGTAAAGCTGCAGTAGCAGTATACACAAAACAGCAAGAAAACCTACGAGGAAACCAAAACAATTTTGAGTTGGGTAACCAAAAACCCGATTAAGCTCTGTTTCTTCAACATACAGCGGAAGACATGAAAATATTGTAGAGACAAGTTTTAAAAATACTGTCCTTTTGAAAAAATATAGTACACCGACAAAAGAAATTCCTGGTTTGCACTGTTGTTTCATTTTTTGTTTTTGTACGGTCTATAAGCATTGATGTTGTCTATTTTACCAGGGATTGGACAAAACATGACGTTTTACTTTGTACAATTAGTTCTGTATTTTGGTAAATTGTGAAGAAAATTTCAAAACTTTTTCCATGGAGACGAATTCAAGATGCATAGTCCAAGTGTCTTTTTGTCATTCTTCTGGTTGCTCTTTGTCATTGTTCCGTCGTTCACTTTCTTTACAGTTGTTTAAAGTTTAAACGGCGTCGAATCCCCCCAATTTTGCAAAAGTTTTCACCTTGACGTCTTCCACATGAAATATACAGGAGAACGTAAAAGTACAGATAGTGCAGATATGCACTGTATTGCATAAAACGTTGTATGCCCATTGCTTGGTTTTTACATGGCCTGACATATAAAATCCGGCTTTTGTTTTTGTACAATACTTATATAAGATAAGGGAGAAAATGGACTGCTGGAGAAAGTGGCTGGAGAATTGCGGGAATAAACTAAACTGTGGCAGGGCTTTTCATTTTTCTTGTTGCGTTCTTGTCAGATAAAAAAGTTTTGCTTTGTGGTTGTCCCGTATTCAACGTACATATGTACATACCAGCTCCAGTCACCTCGATTCATCCCACCCTTCAATTCTCATTACTCGCCCGTCCCCCCGTCGCCCGCCACCGCCACCGCCACCACCAACAACATCAACAAACCTGTTCCCTTACTTTCACTTTTGATTTCTCTTCAACTGGGTTGGCCATTTCCTTGGATCTTTTTCGATCCATCCTGTTCTCCGATCAATAATATGTATGTGTGTATTGGGACAAAAGAGACAGGACAAATGTAATGTAATTTTCCCCCGCCACCCACGCAGACAGCCAACAAAACAAAACAAAGCAACGGAAAAAACAGAACAAAGCACAGTGGCAACCACTTCACCTTTCCTTCTTCATTCTATCTACTTGTTACTTTCTCTCCTTTACTTTCACTCCAATCACTTTATGACGTGACGTGATGCCGTGTTTTGTGTTGGTGGGAAAACGACGGCAATTTTTATCATTTTTGTCGAAAATACGTGTGTGTATGTGAATGTATTCGCAATTTTTCCAGAAAAATAACATTGAATTTTCCCCGTGAATCGAAAAGGAAATCGAAATAAAAATGTTTGCCATTATTGACGGAGGATGGAAAGGAAAAACTTTTACTTTCACTTTGACTTGGATTTTAGAACTCGGGTCTGAATTCAAATTCACCGTCCATTTGACAAAAGATTTCCAGACATGCAGGCAAACGTCGTTAGAGTTCCTGGAGAATCGTGTGTCGATTCCTGGAGAAAGCAGAGGTGGGTGAAAGCAGAGAAAGTGTGTCGATTCCTGGAGAAAGCAGAGGTGGGTGAAAGCAGAGAAAGTGTGTCGAATGCGTACTTTCGGTGAAATTTCATTTTTTCCCAGACCCCCAGCCCATCGCTCAAAGTGTTGCACGTTTTTCTGGGTGAAAGTGCGGAGAAAGCAAAAAGAGAAAGCAGCGTGTGTGGGCCATTATCGATATATATATTATCGATGGTGGATTTTTCTATGACAGCGAGAAAAATGAAGGTTGATCAGCGTCAGTTCAGACAGTGGGAAAACGTGTGTGTGTACTTTCACCTCACGCGTGTCTATTTGACTGTATGTATGTATGTGTAAAATACATACACACTGTATTTGTGTTTGGCAAAGGCTGCAGGTATACACACACACACACACGCGTTTATTTGCAAAAGAACGGACGGATGGATGGTGAAAGTAAAGAAGCCGGCAATCAGCAGCCTCCTCTCGACAAATTTACTTTCACTTTTACCCCTGCTTTCACTCTACATACTTTCTCCCATCCAGACGACCAGGACGATATGACAATGGCGAAGAAAAAGCCAGAGACCCACTAGACATGGCAGAGAGAAAGATGAAGAGAGTGAAAGTGTGGGTGAAAGTAGGGGAAAGTAGAGTAAAGTAAGTGGTGGAGAAAGTGGGGAAAGCTCTCCAAGGAGTCTGCATATTGGCTGATGCCTAAAGTTTATCTTCTAAATGACTTTGTAACTGTTTGAAAAATTCCCGTGTTATGGCTCTCAACTCGCACTCACTTTCACTCACTTTCTCCCGCCTTTGCTCCCTTTGCTTTCTCTTTGACTTTCTCTTGGTAGACGGTTGATGCCATCCTTGAATGCTGTGCAATAACTTGACAGTCCTCCATTGTAAATTACCTCTCCGCCCCTTGACTCAGTCACTCACCAACCTTTCGACAATATTAAGACATTTGTGTGTGTGTGTGTGTGTGTAGGACTGTAGGTCGAGAGCAAAAGGGAGAAAGGATGATTCCCTTTTTCCGGAAGGTACTTTGTACATCTATTTGCTTTCTCTGGCTCTATCCTCATCCTCGTCACTTTCACCCGGTCGATCACTCTCTGCCTGTTCTGGTCTGGTCTGGTATGGTCTGGCAGCCAAAAGGCAAAGCAACCCAACTGCATTTACTTTACGCACCTTCATAACTCTTGTTCATCCCCACTTTGTTTTACACTGAGTGAAAGTCACTTTTTTCAGGCGAAAGCTTTTACAGAGCTTCAATTTTTTAAAAAAATGAAAAACATTCTTTTTGACAAAATCATAGAGAAAGTAGATAAACATTTTTGCAGATGGGCTTAATTTTGCTTGGTTAAAATGTCATGAAATTTGCAAATACCAGAATAAGGTAATATTCGATTAGTTTTTTCTTCGTCAACTTTCCTTTAGGACAGATTTTCCAGGGCTAAATTATATTCTACAAAAAATTTCGGATTCCCGGAAACAAAGTTGCACAGCAAAAAAACGTGGAGAAAGCTGAAGGGAAAGGACAAATCCTTCTTTAAATTTTACGATTGAGCCTCTCCTTCCTCGGTCAACAAGGGGAAAGAAAGCTGAGCACGAGGGATGCGGGACGAATTGCTCAAGTGAAAGCCAGAGTGAAAGCTGAAGAGTATTTTTCTCGATGTGATGGGATCCATTTCTATGAATTCGGGGGATCTTGGAATACATCCACATTTATTATATCATATTATATACATAATGATTATGAATATGATTATGGTTATTTGGTCTATAGTCCGCCAGCTTTATGCCAGTATGCCGGATATAAATGGTATAATGTCATGAAGGGACGAGGATGCATTCAAATTCCGGGAAATATCCATCTCAACTCCTTCCATCCATCTTCTCTCCTCGTCTCATCCGTTCTCTCCGTTGAGTCGCAGAGGAGATGAATTTTTCATCGTGTGATACACCTATCTCTCTCTCTCTCTCTCTCTTCGTTTGCCAAGTTTTCTTTTCCCTTTCGTTTCCCATTCGAAAAAGGTATCAGAACCAGAGTCAGTATGTAGCAGAACTAGAACTCGATAGAAGGAGCCAAAGAAAATAAAGGAATATATGCAAAGAAAGCCAGCGAAGCGACGGAGAAAGCATGAGAATTTTTTCGAGACCTTCACTTTCCCTGCTTTCTCCACTGCTTTCTCCACTACTTTCTCCACCGGAACATTTGCAAGATGCTCGGGGATGAGGATGGCGTTCTCACGTTTAACGAGATGTATAAATTCACATTGGTCTCACGGCTCGTCTCCGACTTTCTCCAGATACTTTCTCCACATTATACATGTACATACATGTACATACATACACACCTAACCCACTTTTCTCGTCTTGTAGGCACGAGCTTAGCGTGCTTCCTGGAATAAGAAGAAGAAGAGGAGCTGGAACTCTGGAACTCTGGAACTCTGGAACAGGGACTGGAACTGGAACTGGGGCTAAAAACTCCAGGGGAAATTCAAGAACTTGAGTTCTAAAATCTGTATGCATGTAAATATTGCATATGTATATACATATAAAGAGAATGGTCGTCTTGCTATTGCATAACGTATGCAGATGATTCCAGGTTTGAAATCCCGTTACCGTTAAACTACTGACGACCACCTTTCCCTTCACTTTCTCCAACGCTCCTCGTTTCCAATAAAAAACATCCTTTCTCTTGTCCGCTTTCTCCAGCTTTCTCCAGCTAGTCTCCAGTTGCTCCTACATTTTCCATGGTGAACATTCAAGCGCGTGAATGTCGGCCCTTCTTCTTAATCTTTTCTTTGTCTTCATTACCCATCATAAAGGGAACATAACATCCCGGATAACACACGCACATCCGTCTGGACCGAAACCAGACCGAACCAGACCGAAACCGCTGCGTTCACTTTTCCTTGCCATTGTTCTGCATGCACCACTCGATGGAAAACCGCGGACTAGCCTTCCATTCCGGGAGACAGGCATAACATGACATAACATTCCGCCAAATAATTGCACATGTCGAGCATAAGCTTTTTAGTGGCCTATAAATATTCACGAGCACTAATGATGATTAGTCTCGTTCACTCACCAGCCAAATACATGTATGCTGTGCATTCTATATGTACTTTCACCCGGATATTTACGCAACTTTCTCCCGATCCGAATTTCCGCTGCAGGTGCAGGCGCTTCGTAACATTGCAGGAGTGAAAGCCTCAGGTGCCCAAATCCATTCATACCATAAATCCATTAAAAGTAAGGGAATTTTTGACAAGGAAAAAATTGGAGCGCTTGATAAAATTTTTGGGAGAAAGCCGGAGAAAGTTGGGGTGAAAGTTGGACCCTTGGAAGAGAATTGTATTTTTTCCAACTATTTGTATAAATAAGGACAGAGTTTGTGCATTATAATTTCTATCGGGGGCTTTCTCCGCTTTCTCCAGCTTTCACCAAAGTTCGTTTCGTTGAAGGTTTTTGCAAAGTGCGTCACCGACTCAGGCTTGACTTGTCATCAAAAAGTCGGTCGGTTGAGCGGAATTGATCCAATAGGACGTCTGATGATGACTTGAAGGCGAGAATGACGAGGACGAAGACGACGACAATGCAGATGACAATGACAACTGAACGGCAAGTGCAAATGCATGCAAACTTGTCCATATAGAGTAAAACATGGATCCGGAGAAAGCAACTGCACTGTTTATATGCACGATCTGGATCCTGACTTTCTCCACTTTCTCCCATGTATAAATGCATGTATTATGTGTGTACATGGAAAACTTTGTGACTTGTAAACTTTCTCCCGGCTTTCTCCGTTTCTTTTCTTTCCCAGCCTCTGCTTGATCTCTTTGAATGGGAAATATATTTCCGTTACCACGGACTCCCGCCTTGTCCAGGCGGGCCAGAAACAGCTCCAGAACCCGAATCAGGCCATTGACGAGTTACGTAGCATATTACTCCCATATGTAAATTCACAGTTTTTGGAACTGAGCTGAATCAACTCAACTCAAGTTGAGTTGAGTTGAGTTGAATTTTGTTGAGGAGTGAAAGTGGGAGAAAGAATGGTGAAAGTCGAGCCTTGAGATATTTGTGCATACAATGAATATCAACACGCCGAGTAGATTGTTGAGTTTGGCTGGAGAAAGCAAAGTGTGAGGAGACTGGCTGGGAGAAAGTATTGAGTGTGGTGTGGAATGGAGTGGAGTGTGATATAGCTTCATGCTTCAATAGTCACTTATGGCTTGATCTCTCTTTTCTTTGCTCCCTTCTGCTTCTGCTTCTTCTTCGTCTTCTTGTTCTCCAGCCCACTCAACGCCTTCAAACTCAACTGTTTCTGATTCCCCATTCCCCAAACATGCAACGCAAAAACTCGGCGGCCTTTGTTCGCCGATATTCCCTCAAGCATAGCGAATCATTCCATTCCAAAGGAAAATAATGTACTCATACTCGTACTTGCTCCCGGTTTGTTCTTCTCAATGTGCCTGTGCTCATTGATTATTTCTCAACTTTCTCCGCTTTCTCCAAACCGTGTCATATGCTTATGCTTATGAAGAAAATTGTCTCTATTTATTTATTTTCTGCTTCAGTCCACTCGGAGAAAGCACCAGACGTACATAACACAAACAATTATGAGTTGATTAAAAATTCTGAACCAATTCTGAATTGGCAATTAAAAAACGTAATTGAAGCTCCATTTTTTTAAATTACGATGGTAACAAAAATGTGACAAGGGACGCTTGGAGAAAGAAAACAAGTGAAAGTAAAAGATGACTGATTTTTTTAGGTGTCTAGACTCGATTACAGACACTGACAGTCAACGAGGGATGCGACAAGGAGACAAATTGGGGAAAGTGGGTGAAAGTTTCCATGGTTATCACAATGTTGTGGATTTATTACACAAAATTTGTTGCTCATTGTCGAGAACCCGAGATTTGGAACGAATTGCCATTAAGAGATGAAATCATGTCTCATTTTTTGACCAAATTGCACAGTGCAAGGACGGGCAATATTGATAGAAAATTAGGACAGAGAAAAATCTCCGTCTTTTTGCCCACATTCATTCGATTTGTGCAAGGACAAAAATTGATGGCGTCAATCTTTTGCAATGGATATATATGGCTTATCTGTAGGCACAAGGCGCGCAAAGTATGTCGCCAAATTCTAAAATTATACCACGTAATTCAATTCTGGGCAGACATTGCATTGATTTTATTTGTCAACCTTTGAGCTCCAAACACGACGATTTTTGTCAAAAAACTGCAAAATTAATAGCGGCTTTAAATACTTGCCAATTTTGCTCAAAAGTTAAATACGTTCCAAATATGAGCCATTTAAATCGAATCAGCCACCTGAATTAAAGAATTCCATTTTATTTATTTGGTATCACTAGGTAATTACGATTTTTGTTTGAAATGAAAGCAACTTTTTGAATGAAGGGAACGAAGCTCATACTTCGAAAGCTGTGTTGAATTCAAGCTCATAATTTTCTTTT
>JAQIVE010003907.1:0-15596 GCA_034698285.1 Sminthurinus bimaculatus | reverse complement strand
AGGAAAGTGCGTTGCTTGTGTTCCGACTGCTTTTGCACCAGGACTTTCTCCTTCTTCTCGTAATTCCCGGCCTCTTTCACCTCGTCGATGAAGTGGGACAGACTCTCGTTCTCCGAATTTAGAACCCCGATCTTCCGGTCTGCGTAGTGCTCTAAAAACCGATGTGGGTGACGAGCAATCAGTCGTGCCTCCATTTTGGGCTGAGAGAGAAACCCGGTTTTTCGTAATTTGACATTAAACTCCCCCGTGTGAATAGACATTGTGGAATTGACTCTCAGCCCGCTCGTCCTTTGACAGTCTCTTAAAACCAACTTTTTTCTATGCCTTGTTTTACCTTTTATAAAAAAGTTGAGCCTTCACGATAAATACAAATGGTTCAAGCAAAAAGCAAAGGAAATGGGAGATGAAAAAAAGAAGCTCAAGTTATTATGTAGAGAAATGAAGGAAAAGGAAAACGCGTGTAATTTAATTCAACTTCGATTCGGTTGAGAGATGGGAAAAGAATAAACATAATGGATTGAAGTAACACGTTGTCATGGAAACCTTTACTTGCGCCTTCGCGTTCCTAATCCTGTAAATCTGCACAAAGTGTGCAGATTTAAATGATATATATAAGCATGTATGTATAATATACCATTGTATATTGTATATGCACAGTTGTTTCCCTTTTAACTATCAACATCAATTACTAGAAAAATGTTTTACATAAATGCATATACATAGGATGATGCATGCATGGCATGTGTAGCATATGTATAGACATGATAGATAATTGTCGTTTAAACCCAAGTTTTGATATTTACAGTTTACAGTACTTAATTGTGACATTTTGCATTTATTACATATTATTATGTGTATTATACGGTGTATGACATGATGTGTGTATCAGAAGCTCATTGTTATGAACATTAATGGCTTATCATAATCATCAGCATTGCATTTAATTGTCTTTTCATTTCATACTATTATTTTCGGTTGGTTCTAAATCAACTTGGTTTAGAATTTGGGCAGTTTCCCTTGACAACTGTGGTTGTCCCTTGTCCTATGCGGTCTATGTATGATGTTGCAGCTACATTGTAGCTGAACTCGTCGGCATAGTTGATGGATATAATAGTTAAAGAGGCCCTATGTATGTAAATGGTAAAAGCTGCATGATTATGTCGCTGACTTCGACCGTGGCAAAATCCGTCTATTTTGCAGTGGGAGTATACACAAGCATGTGAGAAATTCCATAAAATGCATGAAATAATTCATTTTTCACAACAGAAAATGAAAACCGAAGAACCAACATTAATTTAAGGCACATTTTAATTGTATTTAAATGATCAAAATATAAGTTAGCTGCAATCTCGCTGTATGAGGAAGCGAGAAAGTTGCAGTGCCGTTTCGATTGACAGTAGCAGATGTAGACTTATACATACATACTCACTCTCTCCGCTTCTCTCTCTTGTCAATACGTTCATGCTACAGGCATACCTACAAAAAGAGTAGATGATGAAGCGTGTAGACTGTAGACGTACTAAATGCAATCCGTCTATTTATTATTTAAGAATGTTGAATTTCACAGAAGACGCCAGTATGACTATGGTGAAGGCAAAAGTAGAAAGAAAAAAGTTACTCTAATATTGTTTTGTGGAATACTAGATAATAATAAATAATATTATTTATACAAAAAGTCGAGCTTCTGAGTAGCTACCTGATCAGCAGTCAGCATAAAATATATGTACACATACATATTTAGGTTTAACCTCTTATTTCTTGTCGTCCTGTGTGTCTCATTTCTCATTCATGTGACATGAGTCATGTCTCTGCGGTTTAGATGGTTCTACAGTGGGAAGGGATAGAAGATATCAAATATGCAAAATACATGACAATGCTCTGTAAATTATTAAATGTAAATATATTTTGTTTTTTGTTTTTTACATTTTTTTAAATGTGACTATACTGAATATATACATTGCACACACTACATACACACTACATACGTATATTAAGCTTGGGAGACGAAATGTGCCTGCATTTTATGCATACATTTTATACATATATTTGTAATTTGTATATATGCGTTCCCAATTCCCAACTATAGAAGGACGCTAAAAAAAGATAAACACTACACATTTTGCTCCCTGTTTCGTATTCTTTATACAAAATACATAATCGAATCTCATGGCAACCATTAAATTGTCTTGTATCAGCGTATTTCCATTACTTTGCTCCAGTCTCCAGTTATAATGCCTGTAAAGTTAAACCAAAATGCAACTTTCCAGTCAATGTAAGCATTTAAGCCAGCACATGTGTGCAGTGTGTACTTACTGTGTATACTGTACATTGTACATACATACGACAGCAGACACATGTAACAAAATAAGTGACTCTTTATGTATTCCAAGAAGAGGCCAAGAACTAAAATTTGACTCTAGTTTTAGAAAAATGGTCCTTCAAGTAAGTCACACAACAGCCGTTTTCCCACGTAGAAGTACATATTTTCGATTTTCCGAGTTCAACCAAAATTATGGGTGGAAGGTGGAAGGCATCGTAGGTTGTAGATACATATTATTATTTTATATTCGTGGGTCTTAATGTAGATGCTTGAAATCAGGCCCGTTTGGTCCCAAAAAGGGCCCACCTGCAAAGGGTTATGCATTGCATTAAGTTATGCATAAAATTTAAAGTTTAAGGTGAAATAACAGGCAAGATAATATCTTGCCTGTAATGATAATAACGATATTACCATTATTTTCTTCTAGCTTCTAGTCTCATGTACCTACCAGGTATGTATTAACCACAATTTTTTAACCCCGAGTTGCGTACCTTTTTACTTACCGTGTCTGCTAGAATTGTGCTCCGTGCCATAAAACTGTTTCTTTTAATAGTTTTTATTACATAATATGCATACTTTCTGCGGCTTAAAAGTCGAATGGTAGACATTGTACATTGTACACAGTTATCACAAATACGGCATTTGTATAAACTATGTATAACCAAATGTTGTGCGAGTTACGATAGTAAAACAATTTGACTACGAATGGATTTTTTTTCGTCCACAGTTCACAGTGTGCTATCTTGTTGTCATAGAATAGTCAGTGAAGTAAGTAAGTAGTAAAGAGTAGAAAGACGCATTTTCTCCGTTTAATATTTTAATATTTAACTTATTTGGAATAGTGAAAATAAAACATCACAGCAAGAAACAAACTAAAACAGGATAAAGGATAAAGGATAAAGTGAAAAAGTAAAACTTCGCACAACATACTTAAAACTTAAACACAACGATTGTCAATTCTTTAAATTTATGCGTGGAAAAATCATATCATCATCAAAAATGGCTCCAGGGAAAACTAAAGTCTCTTCTCCAAAACCGTAAGTAATGAATAGTTTTGTATAAAATAATACTGATTAATTTGATATTTTAATTTTTGGTGGTTGCCATTTTATTGTAAGTTCATTAGAAAAACTGCATTTCGGAACAAAAATATTGTAAAAATCTAGAGTGGAAAGGGGTTTCTACAATTAAAATGTCAAACCGTTCTAAAAAAATCATGTAATTACAAATTATATTCAAAAGTTCATTCGCCTTGTGGATTGTGGATTGGTCGACAATCGATATAATTCGACCGAAATGATTATGAAAATTTTGGCATGATTTTGATTACATATTGATGACGCTTTGTGACATGATTACCAAAATTACTTAAGATTTTGACAAACCTTGAAGCTTCGAAAATTTTTTTACTTATTCATTTGGCGTATAAAATTTCATCTCGTTAACTTTAATTTACAGGGTAGATTTTTGTAATATTTTATACTTTGACCTTTGAAAAAAAACAAAACAATTAATTGTTTTTCAGAACACCTCCCAAGAAGCAATTAAAACGTCTAACTAGCAGACGAAGAGATATGATTGCGGACTTTAAGACAAAATCCAGAGCGGAGCAAGGTGGTCCAGTTGGCAGTCTAGAATGGAAGCAAAAACTAAAAGTATTTTTTTTGACCAAAAATCAACGCGTGACCGTGGACGACATTAACCAGTGGATGAGATCAATCGATTGGACGATTGTTAACAATACAGTAAGTCGAAATTGCATTATAACTTCTTTTAAACTAAAAACAAACCAAGGAAATGACATGTATGTAGTATGTACTTTCATACTCCATACATACATTTTATACATAATACAATCTGTTTACTTCGTAGACAACAATATTTAAAAGCAGTTGGACTAAATATTATATACCATGTGCCTTGGACAAAATTGCTCGATTTAAAAAAGACTTTCATGGCAATGCAATGTGTAATGTGTATGTAAGAGGCACAAAGTTGATCGAATTAAATGGGATTTTCAGCCAAAAATGAAACAATGCTCGACAATATGTGAAGATTTTTTTACTATGGTTACTTTATATGTTAATTAATGGACATTTTCTTTTTTGATGCATCAGGACGAGGACAACGAGCAGGAGATCCGTGGACAAGATCAACTTATTGAGCAACAGCACGAACAACAACAGCACCACCAGAACCAACCGAATCGTTCAAGAGTATCAAGCGTACCACCACCGCAAGATTTCAGCCTGAATGGAACTCTCTCTATCCCTCCTCCTCTTCCCCTTCTGAATTCCCCTTTTCTTTCCCCGTCTCAGTTCCCGGCTGATGAGTCTGCTGTCAATGCTCTCCGGGCCAGGAAAATGGAAGGGTACCAAAAAATTATCAAGGCTCTTCAATTTTTGGGTGACTCTTTCAACGGTAAAAATTTTGCAAAAACTTGACTTATTCTCATGAGTCATGAGATTTTAAAAGCTTATATTATGTTCATATGTATGGCTCTACGAAGGATGTTTTGCAAACAAATATGTTGGTAATAGTTTGTATTTTAGCATAAGTTCTTGATTGAATTACACATCATAAAAAGTTATTTTGTCTTATTAATTTGTTTAGACGGGGACTATGAAGAATTGAGGGCAAACCTGGTGAGCTTGGAAACGATCGCGAATTCCGTAATGAGAAACCAAAAGCATTTAGTCATCAGCAAGCCACACAAGGAGGCTCTACAAGAATTGACCAACCGAGTAGAAATAAAGACTGAAAGGAACCCCGGGTCCAGCAAAGATGCAGCATTAGGGGAAGAATATCTCGCTATCCTTAATCTCGTTGACTTGACCTCGAGCGAAGACGATAATTAGTCGAATATTAATATTTTATTTTTATATTATAGTGTTATGTATTTATGAATACTGATAATATACTGACATCTCTGAAAAACATCTCTGAAAAAAATAACTGCTTATCTCATAATAATACCGGGTGACCAAGAAACATGGGCGTTTTTTACATAGCAACTCATGTTAATTCGAGCCCATCGTTCTTGGTCACGCGGTACATATCATGTGCTTCTTATACGTTTTTAGCTTTGTATTTTTTAGTTTTATATGAAATTTTACTAAGATACATATTATGTGTGTATTATGTAAGTAACTGAATGAAATGAAAATAATTTATGATTTAAGAAAACACATTTCTGACAAGGCTTGTGTTTTAATTAAAAAATAGTCTATAATTTAAAGTAGGAATCGTACAATGAGTAAAATAGCTAATTATAATAATTAGAAAAATATCTAGGCTTGAGATTTGATGACGTATTAATTTAACAAATACGTTTGGTCAAAACTATTCATGATATTTGGATGTGGTTATCAAAATCTCATGAGATCATTATATCGAATGATAAGTATATAAGTAGTTTGTTGAAATGATAAATATTTGGTAGCATTTTGATAAGACATTGATGATATGATGTTACGCGCACAACAAAACCTCATCAAAATTTGATCAAAGGTGATGTGATTTTAGACTCAGATTCACATCAAACCAATCACCAATCCAACCATCTCATCTAGATGCTTTTGATCGGAAAAACTGTATATTTTTTTAAGGTAATGTAGTGAAAATATTGTTTAGATTAAAAAATTGAAAAAAACGTTTCACAACATTTTCATAAAAAGAGCAGCTACATACAGTGCTAATAATATTAACTGTATTTACTATTTTTTTGAATTTGTAAATTTTGACTGAAACTGTTTTGTTCTTTTGTTTGTTTCAATATTATATATTATATTATTGCCTAGGATACTAGAATACACAATTTGTAACATTAAACTAAAATGAAATAAAAAGATAATTCTGGTGTTCAAGCAATATCCAAGATAAAAAAATAAACGTGGTTCAAAGTTATTATTGGTATTATGTTTGGGAATTAAATAACCTCGAACAATAAGAATCGACCGCTTTCGTTTTATTCATGATGAGCCAATCAGAACATAAAAAAGTGCCAAGATTAGCCCCTGAGACCATCGTTTCCTCCATCCCTCAAGTACAGATTTAATTTAATTTATATTATTTATAATAAATCATCTATGCAACAGAAGAAACGCATTTTTGTAAAAAATCAAATTATATACTTACATACATTAATAATTAATGCAGTGGTTCATATTTTACAAGATACATATCTACTTACCCATTTTGACAGATTTTCATCAAAATACTGAATCATCTCAACTTAAACTCTTTGAAAGCCCTTAGACTCGTCGACCTCATCCGTCGAGACTTTGCAACCGAGGAGATTTCTCGTCGTAATTCCACCGTTATCAAGCTCTTGTTTGTTCGAACTAAGGGCCAAATCCTCAAAAAAAATGTTTGTGAAAATGCTGCTGACGATATGGGTGAGTTTCAGCTCCACTCGAACAGCAAAAGGAAGCTCCAGGAGTTTCTGGCCATTCTTCAAAACTCCAGCGACTTTCCATGTACCAAATTTGAGCTCCAAGATGGACAGCTGAGTCACCCCTTGGTTCAACAATTTTTTACCTCCTTTGGCTGGAAAATCCGAACTTTGACCCTCTCAGGAGAATTCCAGGGGAGTCAAACTGACCTTCACAAACTCCTTCATTTACAAGCAATAAACCTGGAGAGTCTCTTCATCTGCCACACAATTTGCAATATGAGTTGGTCAGAGCCAAAACCGGCAATTCATCTTCCGAAATTACAAACATTTGGGGCTTCAGAAGATGACGGGAGTTATGTGAGTCGGGACTTTTCTCCCCTTCCTCTTGAAATTATCCAGGGAGCTCCGAATCTCCAACGCATTTTGTCCTTTATCATGCCCGACTTTGAGGATGAATTTGGTCACTGTCCTCTGGAAAATCATTTGGACAAAATCAAGTATTTGTATGTCCACACAGAGTTTTCGGATTTTAACGAAATTCACCGACTTGCCAGCAAATCCGAGTCTGAAAAACCCGCGAGACTTATAAAGTTTGACCTCCAGTATTCTTCCGGGTTTGATCGACCCTGGCTGGAACCCTTCGAACCAATAGGTCAAGACTGGCCTCAACATTGGCATTTCAATCATGTCAATGGTCGATGGATCTCGTCTTATTCCAGGGAAATCAACAAAATTCTCCAGAGCTCCAAGGACTCCCTGGAAGATTTGGTGTTGTCATCTTGCGCCTACCCATCCGTCGACCTGCCCTCCTTTTCCCGAGTAAAAAGGTTGAGAATTATTCAGAGTCTTATTGACCCCTTCTACCAGGAGGATGAACCGGGCCCCGAGGTTTTGATAAATGCAAGGGCTGACGCCATTCCAGAATTTGTCTTTCCCCAAGCCCTCAATCTGCGGGAGACTTTTCCCCAGCTAAAAACAGTCATCCTCAACCTAGAACTGAGAACGGAGTCTCGATGGATCGATTTTTTTCCAAATCTCCATGACAACTGTGGGACAGCTGGAAGACTGGAGACTGTGCAAACACTGAAGGTGACAAAGCAGGTCACGACCTCTCTCTGGACAAAAATCGGTCAAGTTTTCCCCAACGTTCAGAGTCTCGGGGTGACGAGTCACTGTGAGTTGAAGGAAGCCCTTCCAGAGTTCTCCAGGTTGTGGGGCAAGACGTTGGAAAACCTGACGATCAAGATGAAGACGGGACAGAGTCTGGACCTGATTTTCAGCGGAATCACAAGCCCGGGAATTCAGAGTGGTCATTCTTTATCCTTGTCCAGCTTTTCCAGTAATATTAATTAAAGCTTTTTTACATACATAATACATACATGTACCCCTCAAGTTACAATTTTAGAATAGGTCTCAAGCAACCTTTTATTCTTTTAATATGTCAAGGGCTCCAAAGTCTGGAGATTTTCGCTTGTCGAGGAGTCACCAGCCTTTGGCACGCAAATCCTCCAATTTCCAAGTTGAGCTATGACCTTGCCTTTAAAACGATTCCAAACCTGGAGGTCACCATCGGCGTTGACCAAAACCTGATTTCTCTGGAAGCATCTCAAGGCCTCTCCTCTATGACACCTTATGTGACCAAGTTTGTTCATTTCAACGGATATTGACCTTTGTTTTTTAGTTTTTTCAGATTTTTAGGGTGTAATAAAACGGTGCTATCGTTGAAGTTTCCTACGTTACCCTTTTTTTTACTTTATTCCATCATATCGGTTTAAAAAGTGTTTATTTTACCATGGTAAATTAAGAAAACTGCTGTGTATGCATGCATGTATTTGCATTTTGTAACTGGGTTTTGGTAACTTTTTAAATCACCCAAACGTTTGGACATACTGGTGACAATACTTTCCACCCAAAGAGGCGGGTAGTTGATCTCGCGGGATCTCTTTCATCAAAATATGTTTCCAGGTGTCCGGATCGGTTCCGTAGACCTCGGCAAAGTTAAACAGATCACCCAACAGCGGCTTGACCATTCTTAAAATCGCGTCGAAAAAAAAGTTGGCTGTACAAACACAAAGCACAAAATTATATTTTATCCAACAATCCAATTCTAACTACACTGACCTATCTAAATGTTGATTTTAGCTTTAATGTGAAACGATATGTGTTTTACCATTGACAAAATAATCAACTTTGATCTTTCGTCCCAGGTGATCAACAGCCGTGAGAATTTGCGTCAACCTCATGATTTCCGATATAGCTGAACAAAAAATTGTAACAAAAAGGTAATAAATTTCAAAGGTCAAAGTTTAGGTCAAAATAAAGTATGTATATTGTATGTATAATGTATATTGTTATGTATGTGCTCACTAGAATAAGAAAATTCTTGACTGTAAGAATAGCCGTCCAAATTGGTGATAATCACAAAATTTTCGGAGCCATTCCTCCCGTAAATTTCCGGGTTGTGAAACCGCTGGACCATTTGGATCACATATTTTTCAAAGTCGTCTAGTGCCGGCCCTCCTTCGTTTACAATGGCCTTGACATCCCAAAGTCCGAACGGAACTATCCAAACTGAATAAAAGCACAGATTTCAGGCTGATCTTCTAATTTTAAATACTTTTTGAAATGAGAAGATTTCGACAAAAATAATTCACCAACCTGGATTCCCATACACATCGTAGCCGGTCAAATAGTAGGGGTAGTCCTTTACAAATCGAGCCGGAGGATTCCAATCTAAAGTGTCCTTTATTTTGAAGAATTAAACATTTAGAAATTTCAGCAATATAATTTAGGTTGTATTAAAAGAATAAACAGTATAAACACTTTTCATTGCTCACATTTTGAGAGGTGATATTTTGAATTTGTGCGTTCGCCCTTTCGGCTAGAGTGCAAAGCACCAAGAGTCCGAGAAAACCTGAAAAGCGTTGTAGCCTATCAAAGATTCGATGACTCATGTTCCTGCTAAATTGTCCTTTGATTGTCCTTTTGGCTAAAATTAGAGCTTACCGCTACAAATATAAGCTAACAATAAGTTTAACGAAAGGCAATTTACAATATTTATTATGTTATACTATGGTAACTGTACAAAATTGTGCTGCTTTGAGGCAACAGATGGTTAAATGAAATGGAAAATGGTGAATGATTCATTGTCCGTTTCTTTTTCTCCTTCTACACAAGATTGTCCTAATGAGTCTTTAGCTATTAGCTGCACATCATACTGATTAAACGCAGAGTGATTAATACTGATATGACGAACGGAGATGAACAATAATTTCTACAAATTGAATTAGCAAGCATCGATAAGATATTCTTTAAGTGCAAAATATATGTATTTATAGGAAGCTAGGTATAAATACGGGCATTGGGTATGCACTGACTACTCACGCAAAACATTTCTTTTCCCACAGCAGGTTGAAGATGCATAATGCATACATACATATAAAAGAACCGAGCTCGGGATTTGGATGCAATCTTGCACGACAATACATAGCGTAGTCATTAACGACTCAAGTCATTAGCCTTTGGATTGGAGATGCACTTCAAATTTCTAAATGAGTCACTTAATCTCCATTGAATTATTTTTACTTTGCATCCTCCATGCTCCATGCTCTACTTACCTAACAATAACTTACTAGCAAAGTATGCGCCTGCGTGGCCGTCACCGCCATGACTTAAGATTAATATTTATATACGTGCAAAACAAGCTTTTTTACTTTACTTTTCACTTTGTACATGAATCAATAACTCACTTTATTTTACAGTCGTTGAAGCACTCGTGTCAAGTTTTCTGTTGTTTATTTGCAACACATCGTCCATTGCCCAATTAAATTAAATTTTCTTTTCATTTTCCAAATATATCCGTCGATGAACTTATCATGTAATATGAAACGTCGAAAAAATCAATCGAATCATTATGGTAAAGTTTAGAAAGCAGACAAAACGGGATGGGTTGAATAATTTTCCTGATTTTTGTTGGCATCCTAATTAAACTAGAACTGGCCGCTGAACCTACTGCAAACTTCAATTTCGAGACGCCGGTCAGAATATTTGCCGATTCCCAACTCGTAGTTCATCAGAAATCAGGATGGCCCAATTCCAAATTGGTTTATTCCGTTCATTAGGCTGGGTTGAAAGTCTTGGCCACCTGGAGGCCACTGAGAACTATCGACGGCTTATTTATTATGTCCGTCAGTCACTGGATCGACCTTCTGACCTCTCCTCTGTGTCCGAGCCCTTCAGTCCGTTTGTTTGGCACCTGGTTTTTGCTGCCGTCTTTTCCTCTGCAGGTGTCCACTTTTTCCTGGCTGAAAGGGACAACATTTCTTTACTCTTTACCGGAGTTTTCTCTCCTCTTTTACTTCAAGTGCACCAGCCCCCCAAAACTGAGGGATCCAAGTGGACGCAATATCGACAGTTTCACTTGTTCTGGATCGTTTCAACCTTCCTCCTCATCTTCCACTTCTCCAGCTCCCTCCAGAGTCAAGGAATCGCTCCAAAGTTAGAGGAAGAGGACCTCACTATACAGCAACTAGTTCAGCTGGACTTTGAATTCAAACTTGATGATGAGATGCAAGCTTTTATTGAACAGACCGTTTCTTTAGAAGATCGATTCGCCAGGTATCCACCTACAAATTTTGGAAATCAAAGGCGGCCGTTTCCTCTGATTTTGGAGAATGTAGCAGAGGTAACCAATGAAACCGGTGAAAAATTGGCATTTGAGCCGTTGAGAAGAACAATTACACTCGATACATGGTGTTTCCATAGCAACACATTTTATCGAGTGTAATTGTTCTTCTCAACGGCTCATTTACAAATATTACCACTGCTATGGTGAAAACTGATGCCCATAAAGTGTAGAAGTAGAAAGAACCTGCACTTTTTCTCACGTACCTACACATTTACCTCGCCACATAAGATACAAAGCCACTCTGTTTTCTTTGCTGTACTTCGACGCCACTCGTGACATATGCTGTGCTATGACATTTCAAATACTGTATTATGCATCATACAAGTTGATTTAGTTCTTCAGTACTTACCGTTGTACCGTCATATTTATTTCATCTGCTATTGTTTAGCTTCAAATGAACTTTTTTATGCTCAACTTGTGATAATTTTATTGATTACTATAGATAATTGAAACGGTACATATGTAATTAATAATTAATTCCGAGGGTCATTGTGTGTATCACAGTTCAAAGTTATGCATTGGTTCACTGGTCAGTTTTCATCGGTATATTCGGTATTCGCCGGTCACTAAATCAAGGTTAAACGGAAACTAGAAAAGGCTTCTTCTCATCAGCAACCTTCCGGATTTGGAGCCTCGTTGATATGAAACTCCCGCATGACAATCTTGTATTTTTCAAACCGGATGTTGGCCAGAGTCCTGTCACCTCCCGCTTTGCACTCATAGTCCCCGTTGATGGCGTTGGTAGAGGCACCAAACATCCCGTTTCGTACTTGATCCGCTACACCCTCCTTCCAGCTGCTTCGCACATTGAGCTCCCAGTATTTGAAGGAGGCGGCCCAAGACAGACCTTCGTCATTGGCGACGACCTCTGGATTATCAACAATGTCACCACGACCCAGTGCGTCACCCACAGTTTTGTAGTTGTTGCACCACGTTAGCTGCAAAGTCCAAATTGCTTATTTTTTATATTACACTGAACAGTACTTACAGCAAGTTGCCGGGGTTTCAAAAATGAGTGAATTTCAGAAAAGTCACCTGAAGATATCCGCGTCCACAGTAACACTTGGCTATGCGACCATTTTCAGCCTCGCATTGCACATTTTCATGCCAACCTCCTCTGTACTGGTTTTTATTACATCTTTCCTGACATTCGCGCTCTGTCTTTTCCCCCAGCCCCGTGGATTCATGGATCATGTGCGCTAGAATCATGGCGGCCTCCCGCTTGCTCGCGCCCAAGCTATTTACGCCATTGATAAAGCTGTCAATCTGGTCACCCCGGGGGTTGCCCCCGTTGGCCGTAACAGCGCTTCGGACTTCGTCAGCAGATGGCGCTAAATTTAATGAAAAAATGCATAAGTATTTAATACCTGTGTCAATTTTAGAATGATTAAAAAACAACTTTTAAAAATTGAAGCGGAGTGGAATCGAACCTTGGCCATGGCAGACAGAAACAGAGACGGAAAAAACAACCAGGGAAAATAATACTATTGCCTTCATTTTGATGCAATTAATTTTGCTTAATTCCTTGGACAAAAAACCGGTGTCTTTTTTTGCAAATTTGCAAAAACTTATCTTTTTGCAGATGATGTTTTCAAATGATAATGAATATCCCGGCATCTTGTCACCTTTTTATACCAATTCCACTTGATCTTTGTAAACAAAGATAGAACAACCATTTTTAATTGATGGATGAAATTGGCAATAAAAATATGACAATGGCGATTGCGTAATGTTGGAGTAAAAGGATGCGGTTGCAAAGGTAAACAATGGGGGGAGAGACAGAAAAGTTCCAGGAATTGAAAATTCTCATGCACATTTTATTCAGTTTGACTGCAGCTCATTAAATTATCTGTACTATTGATTTTTGGTAAAAAAAGAATAGCAATTTTATCAAGAAACCATCGCGGATGCGGCCTGCTATTGTTTTAGTTTCACGTAAAACTTGTCGAAAAGTTTCATCAAGGTCTCTTCCTCAACCACTGCACTTTATATATGAGGCATCTTGGAGCCGACGTCCACGTTCATGTGCCTTGGAAACGGTCACTTTTTTACTCATTTTCAGTTTGGTGAAATTGGCTGGCCAACGTCCTCCAGGTAAAAAAAGGAGGATCATCTCGGAGTGTTATAGCCAAACAAATGTATTTTCCACTGATGTGATTCATATCAGTTATCAGTTGTATGCAGAAAAGTCTATAATGTATAATATATGCTCATCTTTTTGAAACATCTCCACAAAGTTACCGTAATGCAAGTGGATACTTCCTTAGAAAAATAATCTTGGTAAATAGATGATGAGGAAATCACGACTTTTAATATGCTTTATGCAAAGGCTACTCCACAAAAAAAAACGAAATAATCGATAATTGATATGATTTTGCAAATAATATGACACTCGATGTATCACACGTCAGGAGAATCATGCCATTTACTTTATCGATTTTTTACTAATTGAAGTACTTTTGAAGCTAATTAAACTTTTTTCTATTCATATTTATAAAAAGTTGTAGAAAGAATCCAAGCTTTACTAATTGTAAGTAGTAAAATTACGGATAAAATTACAGATAATATAAACAGTATACATACATATTTACGTATTACGTATACTCACATAAATTCCATATTATTACTTATTTATTGCATACTTACTTTTAATTTGTACTGATTTGTACAGGGTTAGGCAGAAAAGTCTGGGAAACTTTCCATGTAATGGAAACTTTTAGCGTGGAAAGTTTCCAATTACCCAGTATTTTCTGCCTAACCCTGTACATAAGTAATACATAATTTTTTTATTTTGCTTAGTAATTCTGATTCAGAATTTCTGAAGTAAGTACTTATACTCACGAAAGTATACTCATGTAAAAGTTTGGGCAAATCTCAGCTGATTGTGAGTCAAATGTCTTTGAACATCAGTAATAGTTGATAATTATTCTGGATATTGTCAGTGCAGTTAAAAAACTATCAAGACTCATTGTCTCATTGTCGCATTGTGCATGTAAAACTGAAATTACTTATTTAAGTACGATAGATATCCAATACTAATCTCATTAACAAAGCAACAGGAAGCAAGTTGTAAAATTAAGTACACACTCATTTTTCCAGTTGTGCTCCAGCCTCTAGTTCCAGCGAGGATCATATCAAATCCAGGATTCAGACGATGAGCTTCGAAGCTTTTAAGGTAAGAAAAAATTACAAATTAAAATACTTTGTACTTAACTATTCCGTAAATGTATAAAGTATGAGCCATTTTTTATGTGTATAAAATATTATATTTTCCTCATAAGTATGTACCTTATATTTTATATGTACCTATACTTAAATAACGTATTCAATTTATATTAAAATGTGGAATGTGGAATGTATGTTTCTTCAGTTTCCTTTAAACACTTATTGTCATACATGCATTATATTATAGTTGAGCATTTTTATTTAAATTATTATAAATGAATCGAAACTACTTAATGTGTGAATGATTTCTTAATTTTTTAACAGGGTATCAGTGGAGGCACTCAAAATCCATGCAGAATCGTTCATAAAATGGAAAGTGATTTGGATCAAGAGGGAGGTCTTGCCAAAAATAATAATGGTTATAATATTTTCGAAGTGGCAATGGAGACAAATGATGTAAAACCGGCTGTTTCTGCTGACTTGCCTGGAGAAATAAATGCAGTAAGTAGTACATGGACAATTTGGAAATTATAACACGCAGAGATTTTTTTATTATTTATCAATATTATAATATAATTTCATGCTTCTTAAAGCATTTTACATAAAAATTTTGTTTACAATTCGTATTTACTTGGAATTTGGCAGTCATTGATTTCAATATCTCGAGTTACACATTTGCTCGAATACGAATTATTATGAATCTATGATGACACTATGATACGATGATATTGCTTTTTTAAATGTTGTTGAAACTTAATACTATTTTTACGGTCATTTCTCCATGTAACGCAGTTTTATCATTGTTACTTGATAATGCGTAAAATCTACGAATTACATAAATGTGCTTACAAATGTAAATTATAATAACGGCGAATTTTTATTATTTTTGTGCCAGTCAGCGACTGTCATCGAGAAGGAAGTTGACAGTCATACTCATTTATTTACTGAAAGACTTCCGCTCGCACTATCGTCAATTCCAAATGGGTTAACTCAGGTAAGTATATATTATTATGCAAAACATACCATGA